>UCOM01000108.1:0-135876 GCA_900474385.1 Ormyrus pomaceus
AATACAAACTATTAACATGAATTTGTTAAATTGTACATACATTCTGTACAATAATACAAGAAAAATTAATTGTATATAATTTGTATCATTATTATGTAGAATCATTTTTTAATACAGCCCTTGTATACAACTTGTATTCAAGCTGTACAAAATTTTTTCACTTGGGTAATTGATTTTTCAAACGTTTGCTTTTCTTATTGTCAAATAAATGTTGCACCCAGACTAAAACCCTTATTGTCGTTCCTACAAAAAGCAATTTAAAAAAAAAACTATAAACTAGCTTCCTTCGATGAACCTAAATTTTTAATTTCTCAATTGCCTTCGTCAAGAAAAAAATCGTAAATCTTTTAGAATTCTATTCTATCCCAATCGAAAACAATTTTTTCACCCCGACCGCTCGAGGCTTTTAATCAATCAAGCACAAATCCCAACCAAAATCGTCGGCAAACGGGCTCGCAGTAAAATCGTAGCGAACGGACGCGCTTTTTTTTTGTCCGCCCCCCTCTCGATAAATCCGCGGGAACAACTTTCGGCGGCGGGTGAAAAAAAAAGGAAAAAAAAGTCGCGAGCCAACCCACAAATGCGCAGCACGCCGCGAGCGTGTAAACAAGTTCGCTAAGCGCTGGCTGCCGTCCGCGCGCTTGGCTCTCGATGCAAAAAAGCTGTGGGAAAGTTCGCCTGCGCCCTCGGCAACCCGGCGCGCGGCCTCGTCGTAACCGGCCGCGGGAAGTAGGCGCCCTCCTCCTCCTCCTGGTCGTTGGGCCAGGAAGTCGATCGGCGCATATTGTGTAAGTTTGCTAATGCGCCTCCTCTCGCGGGGATCCGCTCTGTGTGTCCGCAGGTGCCTTTCGTGGTGGAAAAGCCGTATCCAGTTTACGTGGAGAAAAAGTTCCCCGTTCCGGTGGCGAAGCCTTATCCGGTTCACGTGCCCGTCTATAAACACGTCATCGTCCACAGCTCCAAAGGCAAGGGCTGGCATTAAGGTGAGGATTTATCGTCGTCGGACGGAGAGCGGAGACTATTGCCATTCTGAAGAGGGTGACTGGACGGGACAGCGACAGAATAGTGTTCAGTTCGGCGTGGTTTTATGCGCCGAGATGTGCGTAAGATAAGTTTATTGCAATGTTGTGTTTTTCGTTTGTCTGCTTTTTTTTATACTGACTTGAGTAGGGTACTCTTTGTTTTTTTTTTTTTTTTTAGAGTGAAAATCAATAATCAATCCTATGTGCCACTTACAGAAAACCGTATTCAATTTCATTTGTATTTTGAATTAAGTGATTAATGCGAATTAACAGTTGTTGCAGTGCGTAACCTTTTCTTTGTTGCATTTTTCGTTACTGTTTTTTAATGCTTATTACATTTTTTTATTATAGATTGTTTTTTTTCTTTTTTTGTTATAATAGTTACTCCACGTATATTTTGTAAAACGATTTTGGGTAACATGTTAATCGTCAGTATTATTTTGTTAGAAATTTAAAAAATGGTCTTTTATAATTCAATTTTTGATTTTGACTATTTAGAAACTTGTATATATAGCTCTTTTTGCAATGGTGCAGAAAGTATAACAGAATAATAGTCAGAATACTCGATTTTTACACTTTTATATATTTTACGTTGATGTTTATATGATTTTTATGTGTTACAAGTGAATAAATCTATTTATTGAGCATTGAAATCAAAATTTTAAAATTTTATTTTACCTATTAATTAAAAAAATATTAATTCAAGAATTGCTAGGTAAGTATTTGAAGAATCATTTAGCTTCTATTTTAAAAGAATTCATTTACTGCAGGCTCGATTAAATTTGTATCTCTTTCCCCTGCAAAATGTCAATTATATACGGTAACCAACGAGACAAATAATTATCAAAACACAAAGCCTCTTCAAGTGAACTTCATAATAATTAACCGGTTGACATCGTCCAAAGCCCCGCGAAATAAACGAAAAAAAAAAACAGAATGCGTTTCATTTCTATGCAACCTTCCATGTATAAACATCAGTCGCGCGTTACGAAAACATTCCGCCTCAGATACTTTAAATAAATCCGTCCCTATTACGGCTAAAAGACTCCGAGGTAGAAAATGCTCGGTGACAGTCCATTCACCAGCGTTTCCAGAGGGCACAAATACCTACTCCGGGAGCCGTCAAAGCGGCTGCGACTTCTGTTCGCAGCCTTAATAGCGCGTTTAAATTCTGTCAATGGTTCTGTATTTTTTTTTCATGCGACTAATTGCAAATGCCGGCGATAAGGAAAAAAAAACGGTGTCATCGTCGGGATAACTATATGCACCGAGGATTGAAATACGAGTGCGTTACGGTGCCTTTTATGCTGCTATTAAGAGAATTTTATATAAGAAATAGGTTGTTGCAAATATTTATTTCATGCCTCCGGGATTATTTTGTTATTTCTTACAATAAGCGTCAAGTGATGAAATTAATTAAAGTGCTATATGATCAATTTTATACGACGTTAGAATACGTAATCTAGCCTGAAGAAAGAAAATTTATTATTAATAATTAAAATTTTATTTTAAACTTATTATAAACTGTATGTTTAGCGTTACGAATGTATTTTTATAAAATCGCGTAAAGACGTGATTGTAATAAACATTGAATTCCAAAAGAAATAAAAAGTACAAAATCAAAGGCATATTAAACAATGGGCAACAATAATTTTTTAACATCTACTTATAGTATTAATCAAGTATCCACATTGACTTACGAAAAAAACAAACTTATCATTTTATATTTTGTTACTTCAAGACCCTTAGACGCTGACATACTTAACTTTTCGAATATTAATTTTCTCTATATTAGTACACAAAAATAATTATTGTTTTGTAACTAAAACCGACCGACGATAATTTTGAACCCAATCTGTGCGTTCTTGCCCAAAAAATCATCGTAACTCCACACCGATGTACAGGTATTCTTTTAAATTCAACAAAATTTTTTAATACTGACGAAACGAACCGCATTGTCTTTAATTATCTCAAGCAACCATCCACTCCACCCACTAAATTTTTCACGCCACAAAAAACCCAGAACCAACCTACGCATTAATTAAAGACCGTTAACTCAAACGTATATCAGCGTCCACTCGGCTGCGCCACAAAGCATCTATGGAAACCAAAAAAATAGAGAAAAAAACCTTTTTTTTCCATCCACGGAAAACTTTCTCCGCCGCGAGAAAGTATAAAATTGCGATGCGGTGTCCTTTTATAACCCGACTTGGTGCAATTTTTGTCTCGCGCCTCATTGTTCGTCGCGCCTCTCCGCGGGCCCGACTTCTATACACACCAATCCGCGG
Organism: Ormyrus pomaceus; assembly: GCA_900474385.1. Classification (NCBI taxonomy): domain Eukaryota; kingdom Metazoa; phylum Arthropoda; class Insecta; order Hymenoptera; family Ormyridae; genus Ormyrus; species Ormyrus pomaceus. Next base: position 3,311 of record UCOM01000108.1, read on the forward strand.
CGCTCCCCGCAGTTTTCCCGCGCTTGGCAGGGACAAGGCGAGTTACGATCTCGATTCGCCATAATCGTGTTCTTGCGCGACTTTTACCGCGGCCGGCAGCTTTCACCGCGCCGAGAGCCGCGCCGCGAGCTCCGCGCGTCACCGAGAGCTGCTGCCGCGCGCGACGAGATTTGAATTCGCCAAGGTCCGAGAAGGACCCCCCAGCCGGGTGGCGCAAGGATGGCATAATCGGACGAGGATTCTAGGAGCGCGCAAGCGGCGATCGCTTTTGCCGGAAAGGGCAACGAGATACGCACTTGACGGCATTGAGGCGGTGGGCTTGGGTTGGGTTTTTGGTTCGGTAAGCGCTTGGATATTTCGACAGCGGAGCTGAATCATTCGCTTATTCGCTGGTGCGATAAATGGATTGAAAGGGAGATACTTGTTTGGATATTTGCTTTTCTGTTATCTACGATTGGTATTATTGCAATTGATGACTGTTCAGGGAGAGTAGTAATTTAATACTTTCTTTAAATTTTTGCAAGTCAAGTAATAAACAATTTGAATTATTGTAAGTTGATATAATACATATTTGAGAAGTTCGTTATTAGCGAAAATAAAAAATTAATGTTGAATATCAAGGTCACAAATTGATTTAATTCTTTTAATGTAATTTTGTAGTTCGACTAAAATTGCATATCTTTACGTGACTTCTTATATTAATCATTTTTTCATGCTCTATATAAAACAGGAGATTTAAAGATTTCCTTTTTAAGAAGCGTTATGTGTACTGCGTCATAATGAAGATTGAAATAAATTATCCCATTATTTAGCCAAAGGTACAATTAGAAAGTCTAATAGCTTTTAATACTAATAGCATTATAAAAATTAAAAAATAGCTATGCGTTGAGTGAAATTACATTATAAAAATTTATGCCAGTAGAAAATCAACTTATTAACTGTTCGTAAAATAAAACGTAAGCCTGCGTATAAAATTTTCGTCAGCACCTTATATGGTGCTGGAAAAGCTCAAACAATGATATTTAAAAATTACATTTTATAAAATCATCATTTTTATCGTATTTCATACAATAAACAAGTATACGTGTACTGTGTGCTCTCAAACAGAAACTTTAGTTTTGTATTAATTTCAATACTAAAATCCGTCTACGTATTTCGCTAAAAATCTAATATTGATTAATTCCGATTCAAATTACCATTTACGTAATAAACACAATGATTATCTACGAAATTGTTCGCGTCCCGAGCGAGTTCGACAACCGCGGAAAAGCCCGTACTAATAAACGAACGCCAATTACAAATTTTTGCGGCCGGCGCAAATAGGCGAGCACGGCGGCGGCGGCGGCGGCGGGCGAGGTAGAAACGCGCGGCGAATAAGTCGTTCCGGTAAAACGCGGCGAGGTGCCTGATGGTGCGCCGCCGATAAATTTGGCGCGCGACGTAATGAAGGTAAGCGAGCGGAGCGAGAGAGAATATTGTTTTCGCGATCGCAGGCAGGCATTAGAAAATGAAGCGCGAATCGGTCGGCGCCCCCCGACTCCGAAAGGCTTTTGCGGAGGAGAGCGTCGCGCGCGGTGTTCTTTTGCGCGAGTGGAAGGGAGAAAGTTTAGCATCGGTATATAAAGGATTTGACCGTGACTTTGAAAGCGCCAAAGCGTTAGGGATCGCCGATCAACGTGCATTTGAATGCTACCGGAGGCGGGACGACTGCAGCGATTTTCCAGGCCTCGCTGAGACTCGCAGACATGAGGATTATTGTAAGTGCTTATTGTTCTTGCAATTGAGGGACTGTTGCGAGGGTGGTACTTTTTCGGGTTTATATTGTATCGATCTATTGTTTTTGGGTAATCGGGTAGCCTTTGATGGTAATATAAATTTAAAGAATAGGAAGGTAAATTTCAATCGAATGTCGTTGAATTGATAAGGGTTTTTTGTTAATACGATTGATTTTATTCTGAAAAAAGCTTGAACGGCCCTAAATAATCATGAACATTTTTTTATTTTTATTTCAAATAAAATTTTGAAAAGTTAAGGGTATGCTTTTAAAAACCTAATGAAATAGTAGTATAAATATATTCGTCCCAAGTATAAATTCTTGAATTTCGACCATTTTTTTAATTAATTTATTTAAAACAATAAAAATTTAAAATACTTTATAACTTTTCAATATTATGTCGTAACTGATTTGACACCGCAAAAGCTCGAATTTCGAAAACTAAATTTTTGAGAAAAAACGCGATCTTTAAAATCTTTCCACCTCATTTTTCACTCCACACTCCACCGAACACGCGCCTCAATTAATCTACACGTGTTTCCACCGACTAATTAGATCATAGCCGCCGTCGTGGCGGCGGCGACGGCGAGCTACGAGGGAGGCGGCCACGGGGGATCGACTTACCACGAGACTCACCGTCCCGTGGAGATTCCGATATACAAGAAGTACGCGATACCGATACCGCATCCGATCCCGGTGTCGGTCGCCCAGCAAATCAAGGTGCCGATTCCCCAGCCGTACCAGGTTCAGGTCCCGGTGCCCCATCCGGTGCCCGTCGAAGTCGTGAAACACGTCGAGATTCCCGTGGAAAAACCGGAACCCTACGTCATCGAGAAGAAGGTGAGGACGGCTACAGTGGCCGATGCGCTTTTTTTGATGGCTCGATTGATTGGACGGGACGTATAAGAAAGTTACTTTTTCTATAACGCGTTTTTTATTTGATTTTGATTCCTTGTTTGTAGCAGCTTAAAAACTTTGGGAGCGTTAATATTTTTGACAAAAATACATTTTTATTAGGGCATTTTTAAATAAAAAAATATGTAAAGGATCACTTTTTTATCGTGTCATAAAAAAATATTTAAAAATTCTTTTTTAGAATCTATAAAGAAAGATTTTTGCGTGCAATGCGAATATGAAATCCACAAACGCAATTATGCGCATCCTTCTCTACGGATTAATATTTACAACGACATAAATTATCATCGAAAAATTTTCTTAACAAATTTCTAGATTTTTAACGCAAACGTTTCACACCGAAAAGAGTTGTTTTCGAGAAACAGTTTAAAAAAACAAAAAAAAACTGAATAGCTCAATATTCCCGCGGCCGACGCGTGCACATTCAGCTTTATCGGCAGTCTGCTTTTTCGCTGCACGCGTACGCTTTCGCAGAGAAATTGCTAACAGTATATTTTTATGCGGATTTCAGGTGCCGTACGTAGTGGAGAAACCCTACGCAGTGACTGTAGAGAAGCACTTTCCAGTGCCAATTCCGAAACCGTACGCCGTGCACGTGCCCGTTTATAAACACGTATTCCATCATCAGTCCAAAGGCTGGGATCGCTGAGATCGATCGCGCGCTACGCTGCCTTAGAAAACTTGTGAATGCGCCGCCAAAAATCTCTCTTATTTTTATGCAGTGTGAATGGATATATTTTTAGCTTCTTAGCGTCTTGTAGAGTAAGGGTTATTATATAGAAGCGGTGTTCTGGATGTTTCATGCCTGTAGTGAATCTCTGTAAGGAGTTGCTTTGTTATTTAAAAATGTATTATTTATTTAATTAAATGTATATGTAAATGTTAAATAAAAGTATTATAATGTCTAATGAATAGTTTTATCACGTTACCTTTCAGGAATACTCGAAATATTGAATTTAATATTTTATTGGATAAAAACTATTTTAAAGATATCTATCTGAATCATATTAAAATATATATTTTTATATTTTGTAACTTTAGAGTAAAAGCCAGGATAATCGAATCAGTAAAGTTTTATTCCTAAGCCTATCATCAAGCAGAAGATCCAAAACAAACTTAAGTAATTAACGCGAAACCACCACTGCGATAAACTTACAAATCAGATTTTCTCATCTTAGTGTCCTAGCATTTCGAGTTTGATGAAGATAACTTGCCCTAAACAGCATTGCGTCACTCAATCAACTGCACTGCACATATTGGACAACGTCTATACAATGCCTCCGGAGTACGAAACTGTTAATCCACTTTGGAATTACATTAAATCTATTATCCCTTTATTAATTAATTCTCTTCAATTATTGAGCTAACTTTTCGAATTGCAAAAGTGCCTTCTTTTTAAATTAGTTTTATAATATTCACCTTTAAATTATTCCCAAATACATTTTCTAATTAGTAAATTAAAATAAATATATTCTTGCGAATGCAATTAGTCGAGCTGGATAAGCACAGAGTGAAAATGATTAAAGTTTCGAGCTTCATCCATCTCGCAGGTGATTAAAGGAATTTAGTTAATATAAACTTTAAAGTTACTAGTTGGTTCTCTGGTGCACCTTCTAGTAAACTATAAATAATTAAAATTCTCGAGTAAACAAAGATATTTTAATCAAAAGATAATTAAATTAATTATAAAGAGAAACTCAGCTATAAAGTAACATAATTTAAGAGCTAAATAATTTGATTTACTTAGCCGCTTCATTGCGTCATTATTCTTTTGAAATGGAAGATAATTAATCATCGGTCAAAGAATAAATCCTATACCTTTTATAAACAGTAAGAACAAGAAATCTCTCTCTTTCTGCTACTAATTATCCCTTCAAGATTTCCCAGTAATGCCACAGTTTGAGGTTTTTGCAACAGTATCTGCTACCAAATTCAGAAAATACGCCTTCGATTTCTAGCGGAATCTCGCAACGGTTACAAGTACATTAAGTTCCTGCAAAGTTCGGTTCGCACAAAACAGGCTTACAGCTGGTTGGCGCTCGCGTTCGACGGGTTGTCAATATCATCAATTGAACACAATTTTTTGTTAACTTTGATACTTTATGAACAAGCAAGGTAAAAAGCATTCTAGAGAGTCCAGCGAACTTTGAAACTAGATATAACTGTAGCTTAATAGTATTGATTTACAGTAATTGGTCTTGTTTAATAACGTTGCATTACGTATATAATAAAAATAATAATATCCGAAGAAATAATAAGATAAAATACATGATGTAATGCGCGTTATATGGAACAAATAATAAACAAAAAAATTAATTTAAAATAATTTTGTAATGAAATAATTATTTTCGCGTTCAATTTCCTTTTACACGTATAATTTGAATACCTTCCCCGCAAGAAATTAAACGAAAATTCCCTTCCGTATCCCAAAGTTAATTTAAATATTTTTAATCAAACAATGTACGCCGGATAAACCGCACCCCGTAAAATTCATCAAATTTTCGTCCCCGAATTAAGCTCAATTTTCCATAATCAAACAGCAGGAAAACAATGACCAAGGAGCAAAGAGACGAAGGCAAATGCCAGTCGCTTATTGCTTCAGGTAAAACTCGCGCAAGAACTCGAAGCTCCCCGTGAAGTTCGCGCTCGAGCCCTCCTCCCGTTCACCTTACCCTCCAGCGTCGTTCGACTTAATTCAGGAAATATCTGGGCGAGACCCGAGAGCGAGAATTGCGTCAGAGAGGCGGTCGCGATCCTGAGCGCGGCGGCGCAATGCCAACCGCGCGCCGTTGCGACGACTTTTTGCACCGCTTAAGGGAATCTCGTGCGCGAGTGCGTTTGCTACACTTTGGATTTTTTTTTTTTGCCCAAGTGGCGAGAGAGGCTTGATTAAGGAAAAAGGCCGCCGGCCAGACGCAGGGCAATAGTTTATAAAAGCGGCGCGGCGAGATCGGCGCGTTCCTAGTTGAGAGCCTGGGCCTGTGCTTGACGCGGCCGAGCCGCGTGTGCCCCCCTTGTCTTCGTCGTTTTCGCGGCTGGATTTTCGGTTTATTAATTTTCGCTTGGAAGTCGTCGGCAGGACGATAAGACGGATTTAATCATGGCTAAGTCATTAGTAAGTCTCGGGTTGAAAGGTTCATTTGGCTTGTTGAAATTTTGCTTTTGTTCTGGTTGATTAGACGTTTTAAGGGAGGATATTTCAAATTATTTTCCTTGTAAAATTAAAAACAAAATACTTACTCAAATAACTTCTAAGTAAATATTTCTTTATCTAAATGAAACTTAATTTGTTAAAATAATAATTGAAAATAAATTAATAAATTTGTTATATTTTTATATTTGTTATAAGTACATTTCTTGGAACTCAGTTTTCTAATAATTTTTTTAAACATTGTTTGATGAAGTAATAAACAAGTCCTATACTTCAATAGGTGTTCTTCCTTCTCTGCCTGACGAGTGTATACTCGGAGGAGATGAAGATGGAAATGTCGAGCAGCATGATGTCCGGAAAAATGGACGATGCTGCAATGATGGAATCGTCAATAATGAAGCTAAAGCGCGACTCGTGGCCTTATCATTCAACACCATGTCCACCTTATCCACATTCCCATCCCAAGATTCCAGTTCACCAACCACAATACATTCACAAACCGGTAGTCACAGTTGTCAAACCGCATGTGCCAGTTCATCCACCGGTAAGTAAATGTTTTTTTTGTTCTTTAAAGAGATATATTGATGCAAAATATTATGATCTTAATAACTGTAATCTTGTTTGATACACTAAATTTTTTTTCAGAGTCAGGGTTGGAATAATGGATGGAATAGCGGATGGAATAATGGATGGAACAGTGGATGGAATAAACAAGGTTGGCAAAAACCAATTTACAATATTCAAAAACCAATGTACTCATACGCTCCGCAATACCATAAACCGATGTACCATCACCCCATTCCGATCAAACCAGCTGTAGTGGTGAAGCCAGACTGTCCGCCATATCAACATCCACATCCTCACACAGGAATCGTCTATGCTTCTCAACATCAGCCCCAGCAACATCCTCAAGTCAAATACGTGCATCAAGAACCACAGATCGTAAAGGTGGCCAAGCCCGCTTATCATCCTCCTCCAGTTTATCATCACCCGCAACCTGTTTATCACCAACCAAAACCAGTTTATCATCCGCCACCGCCAGTTTATCATCCCCCGCAACCGGTTTATCACCCGCAGCCAGTTTACCATCACCCGGCACCAGTGCATCATCCGAAAGTGGAGATTTGCGATAAATAATATGTGCAACGCCAAAAATTTATTTAATATGCAGCCATTTTTTTTAATAAGTGTTTAGACGTGTGTTTTATTACTTCACATATTTTTGGAATAGATCTTCTTAAAAAAAAAATATTTGTTTTCATTTGACAGTTTTATTACAGAAATGTGATTGTACTTAAATCATTTAGTATTATTTAATTTGAATAATTTTGGTCTAGGCTTTTTTCATACTTAGATTTATAAAATTTAAAATTTTTTCAAATTAATATGCAAGTGATAAAGATCCAAGGTTATAAAAAGTATATCTTCAATTTAGAAACAAATATGATTTAAAAGCAAGAAACTATTATTATGAAATAATTTTTGCAATATTTTATATAAGTGCTATAAAACGATATAAGTAATCCCTCTGACAATTTATAGCTAACTGATTTATTCCAATGAATGTAATAGCTTTTATAGAGAAATAATAAAAAAAATTTATACAATTTGTAAATATTGCTCGATAAATTTTATTTTATGGGTTCCCAAGAAACTCGAAAAAACTTCTTAAGAGGAAAAAGAAAAGAAAATTTTTCTGCAATCTTCCTTTTTATTTCGACAAAGCAATAACTGTCTAAACAAGAAATCCAACTTTATTACATGCTTTAACTCCTTATAGAAAAATGAATTTATGTCCAATTCTATATTATCTCATACTTACATAAAATAAAATAGTTAGGTTTAGATAACCATACCTACTGCGGTACTCTTTTATTAGCCCGCAAGGCGCGATCAACTCTCATCATTACATCAACGAATTGAGCTACATTGCAGGTCCTCCGCGTCTAACTTGCGCAAAAAAAGTGAGACAGTTGGGATGAGCGACGTTTTCCCATCCGCGAGTCCCCACGAGGAGTCAGGCGCTGGTCCGCGTAAAATATGCGCGCGCGAGTCATGTAATCCCTCGATTGTTGGAGAATCATCAGTGTATCTTTCATCGTTTTTTTTTCTTTTTCATCTTTCCCATGGCGTGTCGAAAGGCCGAGTCTCCAACTCTGCGAAGGCTATATAACCGCTGATCCCGGCGGCCCTCCGCTCAGTAAAACCGCGCGAAGTTTGGAGCGTCGCGTGCACCTCCCGTCATCATGAGATTTGTTTGTGACCGATGATCTTTTAGCGAGTGCATGAGTTTTGTGGAATTGGAGAAATATATATATATATTTCAAGGATCAGTTGTTCGGTTTCGATTATTCACTCTTGAATATGGGTTTATCTAGTTTACACCCTGTTTTAAGCGTAAGTATATATGGCAAGACAGATTAGTTTATTTTTTTTAGTATTATAAACTTAATGATATAAGTTTTAAAAAATATTAGATAAAGTTCGGTTTTGAATAACTTTAATATTTTGATAAATATAACATTAAAAAATTAATTTGTAAACTTATGTTTCTTAAAACTTGACGTACAGTTATTAGAAATTATCAATATTTTTTATTACGATTTACAGGTGTAAATAGATTTGAAACGACTAAAACAGCTTTATTTTAATTTAAAAAGAACAAAAAAAATTAACTTACCGTTGTTAATTTTTCAAAATTGAAATTATCAATATACTCATTAATACTTTATTCAATATTCATATCTGTGTTTTAAAATTAAGCTCATCGTTTCCTTTGCCGACGCCTCGCTATTTCATGCAAATTTTCATCACTCTCAAATATCTGTATGAGACATTACAACAGATTAATTAAAACTCTTACTTAATTCGTGGAAAAATAATTAGCCACTCCCCGCAAAAAAAGGGTACCACAAGCGAGCGGCTAACGAGATACTATCTTTTTTCCACGACAGTAGTTGCGCTTCTGTCCCGGTCGTTTTTTTCTCACGCGTTGCGAAACGGACGCGTGTGCCTCCGTTCCGGCTTAACATAGATTCGATATAATTTAACGCTCCTTTCGTTTTTCGCCTAGTTATGGCTCGCGGCGGCGCTGCTCCGCTGCGGACAGGCGGCGGTTAGGATACCCCGAGGGGTGCCTGATTTTCCGCATTTTCACGCCGTCCATCACGGACACGGAGCGACGAGCTATCAGAATGTGCAAATAGAGAATCACGGCTCGGTGCCGATTCCCACAGAGGATCATCATCAGCAGCACGAAGAACCTCGTTATTTGCAGCAGGACGGTTTGTTTGTTTTTCGTCACCCTTTTGGGAAGAAGTTACTATAATCTTTTGAGATACTGTGAACTTTTGATGTACGGTAAATAACGGAGCGATATATGGAAGGTTTGATAATACAGTCGTAATAATATTGTAGTAACTGGAAATTCTCAATGGTCTTGACCTTGATATTAGGAATACAATGATCGTCCAAATTGTTAATGCTTTATAAAATTTTCAAAAGAAATTCTTCTCAAAGTCGTAAAACTATTTACTCACAGAATTTATAGAATGGAAACGATGTCGGAGTATGAGAGAAAAATTCTTTGCAGCATCAACACTTTCAAAAGCCAAAGCAAATCTGTTCCCAGGGACTGTTGAAATATTTACATTTATATTCATTTAACGTAAAAAATACATGGGAATTTGCGGATAAAGAATTTTGCGCGTTGTGTCTTTTCTAAAATATAAAAAGCAAATAAAATTAGAAAAAAGAAAATATCAATGTACAATATGTCATTGTTGGCGGTAGGTTTTCTGTAGTCTTACTTTTAATTCGTAAATTTTTTGACGATCTTATGCTTTCTCCAATTTTATGCCTCAAACAACTTGAAAAATAAACATACTTTGTGAAAAGCCACATTATAGTGTTACAACTTTTTTCAGATCATCACGAAATCGTTTCCGTGACTGCTGTTCCTATTGTAGATGATCTTCAACATCACGTACAAAACTTAATTATAGTAGCAAAAGGTGAGCAAAAAGTTTTAAATCTTTTCCATTATTTTGATTAACCATATATTTCTTTCCTAGATGATCTTGGAGCTTCAGTTGACGCAGTTCCAATTCATGAACACGAAAATAATCTCCAGTATATTACACTGGAGCAGAGTAAATAATTTATTTTATAAAACTAAATTACTGTTACTAATGTAAAATTAAAGAAACATTTAGTACTAAAATTCTTAATAAATTGTAGATCACGAGGAGGCTGTCCCGGTTGACAATCACGAAAATGTACAATATATTACGCTAGAAGCAGGTAAAATTTAGTCTTCATTCTTATGAGTATTTCTCTTATATTTATCACCGAATATGATTGGAAAATGTCTCAGTATAATTAGATCCTTTTTTCAAATCAATCAATTTCAAACGAAATTAAAAATTTTCGTTTTTAATAAATTTTGATAAAAATTCCGATTTTCGTTGATTTAATAACAATAGTAGATTGAGTCGTTATTTAATGAAATGTAAATAACAAACTTAAATTACTATTATTTCAGTTCCCTATCCGCATAATGAGGAGCAGCACGTTGAATTGCATGACGCCGCACAATTGCATTACTACAGCGATAATTACGGACACGATAGTGAATACGACTATCATTAGTGCTTCAAAATAGAGACAAGTACGTATTTACAGTTTGTAGAAATTCGACGCCATTTAAAAGCTACTGATGTTAGAACTACTTTTAAGTAATTCCTTTTATGCAATAACTATTTTACATTCATTTTTATGGGGAAAAAATTTAATTATACTTTGCTTATTATTCACAACTAGTACATTTTTAGTACAAGTAGCTTAGGGAGAAAAAAAATGCACAATGATTTCCTTAACCCTTAATTCTTTATTTTTCATTGCAGCTCGCTTCATCTCATTCCACTTCACGCAAATACAGACTTGATCGATTCAATGATTTACAGGCGAAAACAATTACAGATGAAATTCATTACGTTTTAAAACACTTAATTAGTATTTACCCTTGTCAATTAACTTATTTACATAGTTATATAATTTGGCTGGATTTAGCGAATCCGTTCTGTAGGTGAAACGCTACGTAATTGTCGTTTATGATTTACATTTTTGTTTTTGACATTCATTATTTATTAATAAATAGGTAACAAAATACCGTATTCTTTAAAAAAATTTAGATTTATAGTAATCTATAAATCTAGCAGCGATAAAATGTAATCATAATAGCATGCATTGAAATGCCTCAAATAGTTCACATTTCCGTAAAGTCAAAAAGAATATTTTAGCTTCTGAGAGATGCACGTATAAAAGTTTGACACAATTAGAAAGTTACAGATACGATATACACAATCAACTTTATAATATATAAGTTTTAATGAAATAAGCAAACCGCAGTACATATTTTTAAACTTATTCTTTTAGAATCGTAAATGTAATTTTAATATATTTCCGTAAAAAGTATAAGTTAATCGTAAAATAGAATTCATTTTATAAAAAGAAATTTAGATATTAATTCTTTATAAAAGTATTAAGGTAAAATAAACCTGTAGAAAATGCATACAATTATCGATCCACGATACTGTAATCCTTGGAATTGACGAAATTTTACTCTCAAGATCCGTTTTTCTTGCATTGTATGTGAATATCGATATTTTCAAAAAATCTACATGTATAAGAAACTGGAACAAACGTTACTTTGAAACTTTTTTCGACAGTTTTGGCATTAAGTAAGCTAAAACTTTTCTATTAAAAATCACTATAGACGTTTCACTTACATCGATTATAGACAGACATGGGCACATTTTGTTAACAAATCTGATATAATTTAAACAGAATATCATAAAAGTGACTAAATGTAATTTTTTTAAATTACTTTAAAAATTAACGATATCAGATACTCTTCTAATAATTACATAAACGTAATTTATTCGATTTTATAGACTTCTTAAGGTCTAAACACTAATATAAATTAAATTAATTGAATGTTAAATATAATATTTTTGCATAATTAATTACAATCACGAAATTTATATTCTTGAACATGTTTTCGAAGGAATGTTTTAATGCCACAAATAAATAAGTATAATGGTTATTATTTATAATTTAAATATTACTATTGTAAGAGAGAAATATTTTCGCTAAAAATGTTCAAACAATATAAATTAAATTTCTTTGAATATCTACAATTTACTTACGTAGATCTAACTTTATATAATAATTTTAAATTCACATATTCATTTTTACTTACTTTCTAACGAGTTACATTTACTTCAATATTCCTATAAAACAGTGTCTTTCTTAAAATAGAAAAATAATATTGTTTTGATCTCGAGTTATATAATAGTAAGTCACTTTTATGACAATGCAACTTCAAAGTCTCTTTAATACTAGCTACATTGAAAATATTTTAGAAAATTGCATGCTTGAAAACATTGTTAGTCTTTTGAAAAGTAACGAAAGGTGTCCATATCCAATCGTAGACTAACTGAAGTAGAGTCAACCACATATTCTAAAGTTCAAACAGTAAAGACTCAGTGGAAAACAACATGATAAACTGTATATGTGTCACTACATTCGTTTGGACTCTAAATTTATCCTGAGTCGCACGAGCAGTCAAAAATTGTTCGCTTTTTCTTTCATTTCCTCTGACTCGAGCGATTTTTCAGACATAAAATCTTTTTTATAAGAAACACGTCGAGGTAATCGACAATACGATAAAAAATCGAGAAAAATACGCCGTGATCGTCAATAAGGCGACTGAGATGTGAACCGTTATATTTATATAATATATTTCTCTTTATAATGAAATATCGATTTCCTAAATACTAATTTACGTACGACTTTATCTGAGAAAATAACACTTGACTAGATCACTTTAATATGACTATTTTTAGAGCCGTCCAGTTCAACTCGCTCACGTAAACAATTTTGCTTTATTTTTTGTCTTTCATACTTTTTTTTCTAAACTGGAATCGACGAAAGAAAGTTTTATAAAAAATAGTATGGAGAACGAGTTTTAAGTGTTCCTAGGTACTTCGACTGGTTTAGCTCCTCGCGTTGCACATCTTGAAAGTGCACGTCTTTTTTTTTTGTTGTGTACTGATGAAACTTGATCCCATTACGTTATGATCCAACGTTTGTTGATAATAATTTTTCTAGGAAATTTTTTTTTGTTTCTTAATCACAATGCAACGTTACGCATAGAACTCTTTCTTTGGTCCTAACTCGTATTCCATTTCTTCGTTTTTATACATATCCATTATCTGCAAAAGACAGTACAAAACATGATCTTTAGTTTCTGTTACCTCAGTATTTATGCACCATATAAATATGTACATAAGGTGACTTGTTAGAATAGTAGTTAATACAACATTGTAGAATAGAAATAAACAAATGTTTTATTTGCACTATTACACATATTTAGTACAAACCTTAATTTAGGTAGAATGAAAAACTAAAGTTTTTAATAATAAGATCTCTTAATAAGATCTCGAAACTAAACAGTAACATAAAAATGAAGTACAATAATTTAAGTAAAAAAATACCTTATTGTTAATATTATCAAAGAAGTAAATTATTGAATTAAGTCATATATTAAATAAATTACTTTAACGAATGATTGAAAAAGTTTATAAAATTAAAAACTTTTGTAACATTATGTATTTATCCAGAGCATTAAACCTTAATAAATCAAGCGATTTCCCTTACTACCACTAATTTATCCAACTCATCTGTACCACTCACCCCGTTCATTTCTTTTTGTACTTCTTCCATCTGCTTCTCGTGTATCACCTTCAGCTTCTCCTTCTCCCTGTTCTGGACCATTTGAGCAACCTTCCTCTCCTCCATGAATTTCTTAGTATTGTTCTGCTGCTTCTCCCTCAGCCTGCCCTCCTTGATCCCCCTCGTCTTCAAGGTCTTGTCGTTCATGACCTCTCGCATACTCTCGACGGACAGTCTGGCCTGCCTCGCGTTCATCTCCTTGATCTCCTTCTCGTGGCGCAGGTTCAGCTGCTTCTGCTGCACCTGCTGGGCCACGGTGCAGAGCTTGCGCAGCTGAACTTTGCGCTCCTCGAGGTGAGCTTGAACGAGGTCGCGCTCCTCCCGCCGGTGGCGGTTCGCGAGAATCGTCCACTGCGAGGTTTGCTCGGTCACCGCCTGCCGGACGATCGGATCGCGGGAGAGCTCCGTCTGACTGCAATGCCGAAGACTTGATACATTAATGGTTTAACAGTTGTACTGACCATTGACCTTTGATTTGTTCACGGTTCGTGATGTGCAGAGGTGATCAGTGAGGTTTGGTGGTGAATGAAATGCAAGTGGTTTGATGCAAGTTAATGTTAAGACAAAATCAAGATGATAATGCGAGAGACAAATAGGATTCTCGCCATATGGATTACGATAAAAAATATCACGTTTTGCTTGCTTTTTTTTTCATAATAAATGTCGTGTACTTTTCTTGAGAAGACAAAGTCTTGTTGTATTATTAAATTTTAATATTTTAGTTAATTTTTACTACTGTACGTCAATCGTATTATCAAGATTATTTCAATTGTTAACATATTTATTTTAATATTATTTATACTCACTTTCTACCCTTAATTAATTTTTCAATAGCACCACATTGCTGCTTCTGCACAGAAATTCGTTCCTTTAGGTGCCTTTTTCGCAGAGATTCTAGCTCTTTCTGTTGCTTCCTTGTAACTTTAACATATCCTTTTTCGTGTTTTAAAGTCTCCATTGTTATTGGGTCGAAATTCAGTTCCTCTGCAAACGTAAATTTATATAGAGAGGCGACAGCATCCGTTCTTTATATAACTTACTAATTCAGTAATGCTCGATATTATAAGATTAGAGTATTTGTTTAGAATTTGAGCATAAGAGATTCACGAAGCGTTAATCACGAAGCGATCACACGAAAGTCATATGAGAATCACGTGAGAATCTATTTTTTTTTTTTTAGCTAATTCTCATTTGAATATTTTCAGCAGGGTATTTTTAGTCAAAACATATTTTTTTGTGATTTGCTGTTTGACGTCGTGGTTGACAAACCATAAACTTTTAAATTGCATTTGGAATTAATTTTTATAATTCAGTTGATTATCAAACACTTGATTTCTCTTCAGACTAATGCCTTTTTTAAACTTGTGTATACCTCGGCGAAAAAATCGCCTAGTTCCCTAAATAAAGTGCGCGATGGGCGGCGGAAATCGGGACAGTTCCTTACAATAATTAAAGCTTTATCTATAATATACAATAATTATAGCTTTATCTCAAATCGTACCTCTTGGTTTTGCGGCTTCACGAAAATGTGCCTGTATCGTCTCGGCGTTCGTTTTATTTCTTTCCTCAATTCCAAGTCCTCGGATTTTCGTCTGTTGTGGGGTTTCCGTTTTCTTGGAAGCTCTTGGCGCTGACAACGCATTCATGAGTTCTACAAAATAATCAAACAAATTATTTTTTAAACGATCGTATTCGAATTCGAAAGCGAATGCGAATTCAGAAGTCATACCTTCAAAGCCGTCGGGAACATAAATTTTGATTTCAATATTACAGAAGAGCATGGGAAGCGACATGGGAAAGTTCGCCTCCGTCCTCAAGGCTATGTGTCTGTACCCCGCCTGAAGTCCGTCCAAGGGAACTATCCTTTGGCCGAGCAGCTTGCCGTTGGACTCGTCGTAGACGGCAAAACGCAAAGCTGCGAGATCTGGTAGGACAACTTTGCGGAACAGGAAAGGCTCCTCGTTGTAGACTGGATTGAGACCGTTGGCCGGAACTGTCCGCGTTCGGAACTCCTTGCGGATCGTGTCCGTCGGCAGGCCGTACATCTCCACTTCGACGTATGTGCCGACTTTTTTATCCGACAAGAACTGCCCTGCTATCACCTATTACGAATAAATTTGATTAAATAAATTACTAAGATAATAAAATAAATTAGGAAATTTCTAAGGAAACGTCAACAATCCAAAAAATTATAAGACTTTTATATTTATGAAATGCGCAAGTATTATTCCTATTATTGATTCCTACATCTCAGCAATTCATGTAATACTTATTGACATCCTTGTCCACTGTAATATATATGTGGCTTTCCTTAGATTTCCCTTGAGACAAGAGTGATCAATATTTTGAATCACAATTATTAATGAGCTTTAGCTTTTCAAAAATTAGAAAAATAAATAAATAAAATAAACAAAGAATCAATGAATAAATTGTTTAATCAATTTATTATTAATTTATATTAATTTATTTATTTACTTATTTATTAAAAAATAATTTAAAAATTATTCTTCAATTATTATTATATTAATTAAGATTCTGACATTAATTCTATACGAATGAATTTATGAATTGTATTCTATTACTCAAGACTTGTTATGTTGGACTTTTACGTAAAAAAAGTTAACTCACTTGAACACTGCATTGTGTTGCTATTACGCCATCAACGGGACTTTCCGCAAAAGGATCAAAGCTTCGATCGGATCTTCTCATAAAGTCCGGTTTCAATAAGTAACCAGATGATCCATTGTACTCGAATTTACCTTGATTCAATTGCATTGGTAAGTCTGAAGTTTGGAAATTTAAGGACACCATTTGACATCCAGCGTTCCAAAAAACCTGAAAACACATTTTCCACATAAATAAAAGTACAAATCGCAATATTGTCCGCCAGTGCAAATTAATCTTTTGTTAACGCTGCAATTTTGTATTTATACCTGCGGTACTTCATACCTGTGGCATATAATTTGATGAATCTGCTCGCGTGCCTTTTGGATATATTCGGCTCATTTGGCGTTTATTATAATTGACAAATTCGATGGCCGAAGTTTTTAAATGATTCAGACCAGTTGCCTCCGAAAAGGAAGACATGTTGTAATAAATATTTTTTTCTGAAAAAGAAAAATCATTTACATTATTTTATAAATAATGACCGCTAACTGCTTAGATAAAGTAGTACTAAAATAAGAACTTTTTTTGTTTGGCATAAAGAGAAAATTGTCGATAATCAAACCAAATGAAAGAGATTCAATACGTCACAAAATATGAGCCCCAGTACCGGCAAACTGTATTTCTATGGTTTCTAGCTTACGTAAATTAATGAAATTCTCAATCACAGTAAGTGAATCCACAAATAACAGGAGCCGGATGGAGGGTTAATTGTGCAAGGAAAAAGGCTCGTAATCGATCCTGAACTTACGCTCCGCGACGTCGAAACCTTGAAATTTTATGGGCTGCGCGTAATTCACCATGGACGAGAGCCAAGGATGCACATTTGTTGTGCTTCCCGTGTAGGGTTGAGCTTGCGCCAATTCCAGGCTCTCGCCTTGTTGTGACAGTTTCAATTGTCCTGTTGCCACGGCTGCGACTGGATCATTCGCTACATCGTCCTACATTTTCGAATTTTTACTTTTTAGTGTTGCGTATCTTTGCAATATTGTTACGCGGCTTCACTTTTTGACAGACCTTAATTTGAATATTCTGTTACTATTCTTACATACGATATAGGCTATATTATTAGACGATTATGTGAATAAAATTATTGTCTTTCAAAAAGTTAAAGTCGCCTGACAATGTCTTGAGATTAAATTTATAAAAAAGAGAGTAAAGGGTCACCATGCTAGGAAGTGACTTAAGAATACCTTTACCGATTGTTGTTCGACAATTGGTGTGACGGTAGGAGGAGCGCTTGCGTCTTCCTTAAAATCGTCTTCTATCACAAATTGACCTTGTTTGAAAAGCTCCAGTTCTTGCTTCTCTACTTCGGGCTTCAACCTTTTATTTTTTATTAGAATTTTCCGTTTCAAAGCACTTGGCGGCGGAAGCGGTATGCCGGGCTCCAACTGAAATTATATACACACGTTTTTGTTTTTATTATACTTTCGCATAAAAGAAGCAATTGAAAATAATCCAATGAAGTGCCAAATTACCGGATAATCTTTTAAAGGTTCTTTTAATAGTAGGTCGCCCAGTACTTCATCACAATACTTGGCTAATTTGTACTGTTGGGCTTTGCTGCAGTGATTCTCAAAGCTAAGAATTAACGGAAAATCTGTCGTCACGAAAGCTGTGTCTCGTATGGCGTAGATGACATCTCTGAAGAGAATGACGGTGCACATAGCCTTTCCATGAGTGATGATTGGTTCTTCATCTTCTCCTTTACCGTCCCAACAATCCAGCTCGATGCACCTTAAACAACAACAATGCAATTGTAACAAATGAATGTCCAACATTTTATAAAAGTTGGTTTTTCCGCTTACGACTAAAGTAATGTTAATGAACAAGGAAAAGCTACAATAAAACGTCTCGATATTTTTCAAAGTATTTTTCTTACTTATGAATTCTATTGAAACTAAATGTTATTTTACCTGCAGCCTGCTAATAAAACTTGTCTGTACATTTCTACACTGCTTTTTCCACCGAACTGTCGTCCACTGAGGTATGTGTTATGACTGGAATTAATATAATAATGCGCTAATGGTTGATCCATATCCATATAAACATCCAAACGATCCAAAAATACTGGTGCATTTTCGTCAGACATCAGGTACCTTATGAAGCCATCTTTGGTCATTCGCTCTAAAAGATCGAAAGATAATCGTTGGTCATAGTATTAGTTTATCATTTTTTATTTGTACTCTTATCAAGCATTCCCGGAATGAGCAATTTTTCCGAATCTGTTACGTATGTATTATGTTGGCCCAATTGCATTTACAAAATGCTTCAAATTAATTATGTGATTTTAAACGAATCTAATTATTAAAATCCAGGCTGCTCAAGATTATAAATTAGCTTTGATCTATTTTAAGGTGTTCGCTAAGGTTTTACTCTAACTATATACTGTACTCTACAATTTGCATACTCACTTTGACTCCTTGCCGTTTCATTTTGCTCGTAGTCATTAATTATTTCTGTCGCTCTTTTTTCATCATAAACTGGGTATAGGATTTCATTTAGCGTTGGATCACGTTGCTTTTCATTTAGAAACGTAATCAATTGCTCCATATTAATTGTATCAGCTTTACCTTGGGTTCTGTCGAAACGAGGTTCCGATAAAAATTTGTTTTAGTAACCTACAAATTAATTAATTGCACTTTCGGTTACTTACATTGACTGGAAAAGCTCTTCAATATCGTTTCTGGGGCATATCTTATGATAAAGTGCATAAAATGCATCGAATGTGAAATCATCCGGTTCTATCACATCATTCTGAAATATTTTTTAAATGTTTAAACAATAACTTAATCACATCGAATATTATATAATTCGTTACTTAAAAAATTGCAAATAGAAGTATGTATTGCGACAAGATTATCCAACTTCTATTTATTTACTTTAGTCTTTTTTAAGAAACTTGTTAAACCGATATTGATTACCAATACATTTAGTAATTACATCAAAAACTTTAGAAAATCAAATTTACCTTGCCACTTGGTAGGCCCAGGTCAGAAAGGCACTGATAAACCAATTTTTCTGTTTTTCCAGAAGCGAACGTCCTCGCCACCACTTTCACCGGAACTTTTCCATTCGGATCAACTAACATCCGAAGTCTCATCCAACTAGAAACGTTTAAATATTAGCAAGTTATTTAGAAAAATGTTAAAAAGGACATAAAAATTCATATCATTCTACAGAATATGTAAGGTGAATGCATGCAAAATTTAGACTTTGAAATGAGTTTGTGTTTGGCCTAGTTTTTCAGAGTTCACGTCACAGGTATAATCAGTCATCAGAATCTGTATTTATTGTTTTTCGACATTTTAAATTATCTGTGATTTATTTAACCAACCGTGGGCTTGATATATCATGTGTATGTAGGCGAACACCCAATATCAAACTAAATCGGGATTTCATCTGCCTATTAATGATCACCTGATTTCACTTGGATTCACATTCTTAACGCTTCATGTGACATTCATTTAACTATATGATGCTCGAGACATTACATGTAACATTTATTACATAAGCTTGTGATATTTACTTAGGCTTTTCGTGCCATTGAAGCGTTAAGCAACAAATTTTTAAATATATTTAAAATTAAAAAAAAAATTTTAAATTAAAAAATTTATATTTTTTATGTAATTGTTGCACAGAATTGCTTTTTTTAAGGTAGTTGTACACTAAGATATAGAAGTTTAAAAAAAAAAATTATTGGCAGACTTAATTATCATCTGATTACGTAAGTAATGATATATATGTTATAAAGTTAACTTTTATGAACTGAAAAAAAATAATTAATTAGCAAGGAACGAAAGTCAATTGTTTATGTCCATAGATAAGAGCTTATAAACAATTGGAGTTTGCTTTTTGATAATTAATTATTTCAAAATTTTTTCATGGTGAATCTCTAGATAATTGTTTAAAGAGTAAAATGAGCTCCTTTACGTCGAAATAAATTAAAAAATAACAAAAACTCATTACTTTAAAAAATTTTTCTTTGCTGAATCATATCTTTATTTACAATATCAAACTTTGACTTTTTAATTTTTTTTTCAGTTCATAAAAGTTAACCTTATAACATACATCATCACTTACGTAATCAGATGATAGTTAAGTATGCTAAGAATTTTTTTTTAAAACTTCTATATCTGGGTATACTAAAATTTAAAATTTAGTAAACATGAGAATCAGAAATTTGATCTTATTATTTGACCGATGTCCCTTTAAAATCATTTATGAAAAACAAAACCATACTTTTTGTATTAAAATTATATTAATAAATTGAATTTGAAATAAAAAATGTGTAGTAAGTTAGAATTCTTTTGGTCTTATCGATGTAAAAAATAGAAATTTTAAGTTGAATAATAATATAAAAAAGATTTGTGGTAGCTTTGGAAACAAAATACACAACTGGAAGAGGACTATTTATTAATATATTAAAATTTTATATTTACTGTCTTTTGAGACAGCTTTTTTATTGCAAAGCCGTCAAGGTTTTAAATTCAAATATCCAGGCCTAAGGAATTTTATATTTGAAAATCGAGAACCAAAAGTCTTCTGTCGAGAAATTCGAAGAAATTCCTTTTACTTATTGAATAAAGTTGAAAAACGTGTAGTATGAAAATCGGAGATTGTCTGACTAGAATCAACTAATATCACTTATTTTTGGAATTGCTATATTATACATAAAAATTAATAAAATATTAAATCAATTTATAAAATCCTTGCAATCAATGAAATAGACAGAATATTAAATACAACTAGAGCAGTCAAAGATTACAGCTATTTATTTTATATTGGACGTCATACACATTTGACAGTTTTCAATTCCAATAACAGGTAAGTAAAAAAAAATGGTTTTATCAAATTTTAACGCGTTTAATTTTATCTGCTTTCCTACAACATTTTTAGTGGTAAATCGTGTTAATAATCCTCCCGAATAACAAATATTTCCTCTTAAAACAGTCCGTTCCTCTGCCGTTTCCTCTTTCACTCCGATTACGTAACCAAAATCCCACTTAATCCATCAATAAAAATACTTCAACACAAGCTCATCAATCAAGAAACGGGGGGAAGGGGAGGGGGGTCTTAAACCACCCGCTACCAGTGGATAAAGAGAGCACAACCGTCAAGCATTTGCCGCGCGGGAACGAGCTCTTATCCGAAAGCTCGCCCTACATAACTACGTATCGATATATACATATGCTTGCGCGTCTCCCTTTGTGCAAATAAATTGGAAGAGTGAGTGAGAAGGGAACAGCACACCTTTCGGGAGAGAGGAAGACAGAGAGAGAGAGAGAAACGAGGCGTGTGTGGCGAGGTGTGCGCATAAAGTGCCGGTGAAATAAAAAAAGAAAAAAAAAAAGAAGAGAAGATGGAAGAGAGAGCATACAGCACGTAGACAGCAAATTGGATTACGAATGTAAACTCACTGTTTCTTTAGGCACGTCAGCGGGCAGACATTGTTGGCTTTCACGTTATGCGTAATGGATCGTGTGCCGTCCAGCCACGTCTGCAATAACGTAATGAAACGTCGTTATAAAGGACGATTATATCCAGGGGGGGTCCTGTCGTGTGGGTATACGACACGCATGCACCATACACGCATCAATGGAATCGCGATCCATCGACGCGCACTCTCGCGGTTCGCCGCGCGCGCATCAGCGCCGATAAACGCGCCGCGGGGCGATGATGTCACGCACGCCTCGGTGCGCGCGCTCGTCGGTTTTTCTTTCTTTTCGGCGCGCGCGCGGCGCATATTATACGAAATTTCCGTGCGCAGCTATAATACTCGGACACGCGCGCGATCTCTCGGATTTACGACTGCGTAAAAGTGGGCTTTAATGGGCGGACGGTGTCTCGACGGCGCGAAATTGATGAACGTCACTCGTGGCTCAAGATACGCCAATCAGGTTTTTCTGCGGGTTTCGTGTGATCGAGCGAGACTGGCTGACACCGCGGACGAGGCGTTTTTCACTCGTCGTCGAAGGATAATTGCGCGATTAACGGCGCGGAGTTTTGTTTGTTTTTCGGCGGTGCGTCTGATGGAGGCGAGTAAATTCTGTCCGCTGCGTTTTAGATTTCGATTGACTCTGGATTGGAATTGAGTATTACGTTATGACTTATCCTAAAAGCTTATTATCTTAAATGAAAAAAGACGTTCCTGATTTAGATTTTAAAAAGTGAAATTAATGCATATAAAAAAGTCATCTACGATTTAATATAAATATTGCCTCGTAAGATTATTACTCGAAAACAATTTCACACGAATCATTTACCCTCGGTCAATTTCGCTCGATAAAAAAAAAAAACATTTAACAAAATTCAATCTAAAAAGCAATTTTCCGCAAAAAAGTTATACCCACCGCGATTCGAACCTGCTCGGCGACACCTCGAAATGCCGATCGCGCGTCGCAGAAAAAAAAAGAAGCGTCATCCTCTCCTCTAACGAAACTATCGCGCATTACGTTATTGTCGAGCTCTCTCGGCACAAAAGAGCGACAGCCTCGCGCGCGATCTCGCTTGGCTTTTATCTCGCTTCGCCTCGTGTTCGGTCGAATGAAAGAAAAAAAAAAAAAAGAGTACATATCGGCGGCGGCCGCGCGCATGAATGAAAAGCGGAGCCGTGCGCGGGACTTGACATTGAACGTGAGGCGCACGTGTGTGTGGGTGTGTGTGTGCTTGCGTATATATACCTTGGCGGTGACGGAATCGGGACAGACGACGTGCTGATAATTGATATTGGTGTAGTCGACGCCGGAACAGATGGTCAGGCTCCTCTCCTCCAGCTGTTCGCCGTGTTTTGCGCACAGCTTGTCGTACAGCTTCGGGTCCTGCGGGGCAGAGAAAGACGCGGAGGCTTCGGTTATCGGAGCGAGTTTCGTTAATGAAAAAGTGGACGGCTGCGGGGAAGTTGCTTGCTTTTTGGAAACTCGGAGCTTCGGGACTCGATTGCCGAGTTGCTTTTCGAGTCGCCGAATTGACTTGGAGAATTGTTTTACGGGGGGATGGATTTAGAGGTTTTTGCTGCATTGATTTTTTGATTATTCGGTTGATAAGGTTTCAAAAGAAAATTTATGCGCTCTTTTCTTTGGAGGAGAAGTCGTAAAATGTAAATTAAAGTCAAGTGAGAGCTTTTTACTGTTCGTTTAAATTTCAGATTCGATATATTGGCTTTTTAATAAAAAATTTTTCATTGTGCTTCGGGGAAAATACGCGAAGTAATACAATTCTATTGTAATTAGCAAGACAATTAACAAAAGGATCGAATCATTTACAAGCGTTTCATCAATATGGAACTATAAGACAAATGCTTAAATAATTATGAAAACAAATGGAATATAACGTTTTGTGTCTTTTAGATAAAAGATAAAGATTTACAATGTTTTAATAATACTTTTCCATTAAATAATTGTTGCAAACTAAACATGAACTTACGAAGTAGGATTAAGTAAGTTCGAACTAAATGTTTTAAAAACATTTCCGTAAGTTTGTTCAACAAGTTTCTCACAAAGTTGTATGTTATATCATCAATTGCATCAGTGAACAGGCAGCTTAGCACAATTGAACATTTCAAAGAAGATGCTTAATCCTAAGCTTCTCATAAATTTCAAAAGTAAGTAAATCTATAAATTGAACTGTTTTAGATAAATTCAAAAAGCAGAAAAATGGACAAAATAATTACAATTCGTCACATTTCAAATTCTGCTCGAAATGAATGCAATTCCATTTTTCAATACTTTAACATTTAACTGTCCGCGAAAAATGTTAACATCAGCCGCAAAACAGGGGAGAGTTCCATCACGCGATTCGCTTCATCGCCATCCTCACCTCCCGTTGTCTTACGCGTGCTTTATTTTTAATATAGGCTCACTTAAGTCAATTATTTACCTTGGGCACACCGCCGGCGCGTATGTCGCTCACTTGGCACAATTCAATAACGTCGCCGTCCTGCGAACAGAGAGGAGAGATATTTTAGCAATGTCAAATATTGGTCGCAACGAGCGATAATAAATGTATATATGCGCGCAGATAACGGCGATCGCCGTAATAAAAAAAAAGAAGCGATTATATTTAATTCGCACAAAGCGCGGCTTATTTGAAATAATATTTGCGCTCTCTTGAACTATAAAAATGAGATGATATATGCGTACGGTAAACGCGTACTTAAAACGCAAGAAAACAGAGATTTGAAGGTAAACACAGTACCATTAGTTTAGTACGTGCCGCGAGCAACCGAGCAGGAGAGGAAACAAATCGTGACTGCAGTAAAAAATACCGTCGCCGGGGCAGAGAAGCACAAATAACTTCCGAAACGAAATTTAGTTTTATCCGGTTGCGCTCTTTTTTAATCTCGACGTAAATCAAAATGTAAAGTTAAATTAAGAAGTTATAAACGAGACTAATCTCCTTTTTACTTGTACAGAATAATAATTAATCCTTCCGCTAAATTTTGCGATTGAATAAGACGACAATTCAGCGTAAAAGAGTCTAATTAAAAAGTTTCAAAGTTAACTATCTTTTTATTTCAGTGGCGCGGTAAATCAATTTTAATAACTTTCCGTAAGAAACTGAAACAAAAAGTTAACTCAACAGTCAACCGGCCGAAATAATTTCAGCCAACTTTCTTCCAACTACAAAACTCCAATTTCCATCGACACCCAAGTGAATTACGATCGAGGCCTCCTCGCACACAGGCCGCAGAGTGTCGAGAAAATTGAAGGGCGTCTCCTTTAACGAGCGAAGGTGCTGCGCGCCATTCGTCCTGCGGGATCGCTTTAGTTTTGCGGCCGGGGAAAGGAGGAGGAAGCGGGTCACTGGGTCAGATCTTGGACGGGCTCTCCGCGGCGAGCGAGGAAGGGAAGAAAAATTACGACGGCGGCGAGCCGACGTCGTCGTTGTCGTCGCGCGATTCCGTGGCGAAGTGTTTGCGTTTAATTAATCGAGCCGCGAGGATTGTGTGCGATCGAGAGGCGTCAACTTTTATTCGCTCTCCGGTGATCGAGAGAGAGAGAGAGAGAGTTTCGTCCGAGATTTTTCTGGTGTCACCTTGGACTCGGGTGTTTAATAGGCTGTGTGTGTATTTTGCCTCCCCGGTGGAAATTTCATCCAAATAAAGCTGGGACTATAATATCAAAATTTAATTAGTATGGCATAAAAAGCCTACTATTAGACGAGTTATCGGATTACGTTTTTCCGACGCTGAAATGAACTATAAGTTATCCTAGTTCTGCCAGGGTCACACATTATTTTGTTAAATTGATAAATTTCGTTCAAGTCCCACAGTCTAATAAATCACGCCGGGCATTTCGATGCATTTCAATCAATTTCTGCTGTGTCAATAGTTTCTGAAACGTTAGCTCCGATTGTACCGTCACAGCATTGAATATTTTATTACAACGCGTTACTCGGGAGCGCCGCAATAATACGATTTCAAATCAAAACTCTTTCTCTCTCTCTCTCTCTCTCTCTCTGCCTCTGAGTTGTACTTTCACCATTCTGCCGGCAATTTCATCCGAAATTAAACCGATAATTAATTGATCCCGCGAATTAATGAACCATCGGGCGCTTCGGCAACCGCGCGAAAAATTCCAATTACGACTCGACATATACCCCACATACAATCTCCATTCGTTTTCCCTCCTTTTTGCATTTCAATTATTCAACAAAACAATGGGGCGAAATGTGCAGGGAGCGAGAGAAAGAGAG
This sequence comes from Ormyrus pomaceus, assembly GCA_900474385.1. NCBI lineage: Eukaryota > Metazoa > Arthropoda > Insecta > Hymenoptera > Ormyridae > Ormyrus > Ormyrus pomaceus. Next base: position 29,311 of record UCOM01000108.1, read on the forward strand.
AGAGAGAGAGAGAGAGAGAGCGCCGCGCTCGTACAGAACCCAGGCAGGGCGATCGATCGCCGCGAGCCGCGTATCCCGACCGACCCCCCAGAGGATTTCCCCGGAGCTTTCGAAACCGGGCCGGGAAGTCGAGCGCGGCGCGCCGAGTCGTCTTCGTCTTCTTTCGGGGAATCGGAAGGAAACAAAAGGGGGAGAGAGAGAGAGAGAGAGATAAGCAGTAGTGCCGGAAGGAGCGACGAAACGATACGATATGACGCCCGAGTTTATCGGGCGTTTTATATCTCTCGAGGCGCGCTTATTGTTTAAGTTCCCGCTCGGATATGGAGATTGAAAAAGTAAGCGGGAAGAGAGGCGGATTTGAAGCGGCCGACCGGATTTTATTGAAAATTCTTTTTGCGCGATATATATATATATATAGATATATTTCGCTTCCATCTTTATCCGCGCCGGAACGGAGTTGGAAAAAGTGATCGCTTTCGTTTCCTCGGGTAAATATACGTCGAGTCTCGTTTACGAATGACAAGTCAAATTGATTTAGGAAAACAAACGCTTATAATTGCGGAGGCGTTCGAGCCGTGTGATTTTTATCGCCGATATTCACGCGATGTGGCCGCCTTCGTGATACGGACGTTTAACAAAGGGCAAACCATTAGTTATCTGTTGGAAAGAATTAAGATAATTGTTTGGTAAGTTAATTACGGGGCTGGTCACGCCACTCGGAAGTATATCTCGCGGCAAGGATCTATTTCGAACTAAAGTGTTTGTAGACAAATGGCCACCAGGTATATAAAACGCGGTATAAAATGCGCGAAACTCGGTCGCCCTTAATCGTCTTTCCACTTTGTAATTCATTGCTCTTTATTTTAGAGCCGCCATATTTCTTCTCTAGATGCCCGAGCTTAAAATTAACGAACGCCCACGACTCCAGCGTTCAAATTACGATTCGTATATACATTCGCAGTGCGAAAATGCGCGCTTCCTGAAAAGAAAGAAAAAAGAGCAGAAATATCTCGGCCTCCGTATCATAAACAGAAGAAAAGTAAAGGGAAACGGCAATCTCCACCCTCGTGCAAACCCCCTCCCGTCGAAACGACTCAATTCGTCCGTGAAATTAATAAGCTCGGAAATTCAGCCGAGTCGCAGACGGAGCGAAATTTCCACGGTATATCGACACACGTACCTTTCCCTCGCTCTGCCAGTAGATGAAGAAGCCGTACTCGTCGACCTTGAACACGCAGTTCAGCTCGATTTCCGTGTTGTCCTTCTCCTCGGTCCATCGATCGAAGACGCATCCGGCGCGAAGCGCCTCCGGCACCTCGATCTGCCAGTTGAACTCGAACCTCTTCGTCATCGTCTCCCGTCACCTCTGGCACTCTCAGTCCGACGCCCCTCTTTGTTCCGGCACTCTCGCTTCAAAGCTCGACTTGCTCGCTGCAATCAGAAGCGAAGCGCGCGGCTTGGGGTTAACACATTCCTGGCTCGTCGCGGGGGCTTGTTTGTCTCTCTCTCCGGACGGGGGGGGAGAGGGATCGAAGGACGCGCGAGCGGGGCTTTATATTTTTCCGCTCCGAATTGGGAGCGCGCGTATGTTGACGCCGGCTTTCAAGGGGTGGCATATCTGCGTACGAGCGCGTGGGCGCGAGGATATGGGGGTAGGAAAATACACAGAGAGGAAAACAGAGAGAGAGAGAGGGAGCTTTCAATAGGAAAATTAAAAAAGTTGCGCGTGGATTTTGTTACACGTCTGTCTGCTTCTGGAGATGCTTGTTTTCTCTGGAGGGAGGCGGTTTATATCAAGTTTCTACGTTAGGTTTTTATTATAGTAATGATTTGCTCGTTGTTGGATGTTTGTCTGGTTATAAAAATATTTATTTTTCGTGGAAAACATTTCCATTTTGTTCATTACGAGGAAAATTCTTTCTTTTTTATTTTTGTTGGGATCATTAATGCGTTAAAATAAAAATAATTTAAAATTTTTTATTGGTATAATAATTAGTAGAATATTTTTTGAAGTTGATAATCGACATCTTACCTAACTACTAAAAAAAGCACAGAAAAAAAAACGTTGCAGGTCACGTTTAGTCTGGAAAATTTGAGATTCTAACATGTGTGACAAGTAGGTCTTTCGGAATGACAAAGAAGCTTCTACAAATAGATTATTTATAAAGAATACTGAACATAAAATCTTATTATACTTTGCTTTCAAAAAGCACCAAGTTGTAAAAATATTGAAGAAGATTTCAGGCAGGTTAGTATCCGTATGTAGTAAGTCTGAATTAGTTTAACTGTTTCTACTGAAAGTTGTTTTTCTTTATAAATATTACAATTGTTCGTGAATGGTCTATTCAAAGGTACATTGCAACTGCAATTCCTTTCTTTTTTTTTCGAATAGAAGCGAAAAATATTTCTGAATTGTTCTCGGACTTTTTAAAAAGTAGTGCAATAAAACAAGAACAAAAGAGCGCGTAATGAAAAAGTCATGCGCTTACATTTTTTATCTCACATTTTTAGAATTTTCAATTTACACCAATGCCCGTTTTGATAGTAGAAAAGGCTTCCGGCACACCTACATAAATCCACACTAATATTTTCAGAATCTTAACTGTACGCCGTACTGCAATGTCGTAAAAAATAGTTGACACATTCTCATTACTCTCAACGGATTCAAAAGTATTTATTTATTCTAAAAAAGAAAAAGAAAACCGTAACCACTAAACGTATTTACATTACACTTAACCATCATAAAAGCCTCCCGATAAGAAAGCCTAAAAACATCAAGTACGGAGAAACGAGTCAAGCCTCCGCCGACTTATCGATAAGCAAACGCCTCCGGCAGTCTCTCAAAATCTCTTTCCCCGCCGTCGTTCGCGCTCGGCGCATGCAAAGTAAACACACAGCTCGCCCGGAGAGAAGTGGATCGCGGAATGGAAGAATCGCATTATGCATTCCGGCGATCGGCGCAGGTGCCGACGTATATATATATATATATATATAGTTGATTCGCCGCGCCGCCGCCGCCTCGGCCGTGATCCGCTTCTGTCGCGCGACGGCGTGTCTGGCCCGCTTATACCGCCGGTCGTAAGAAGTCGACTGATAGCGCGGCGGATCGCCGAGGCGGCTGAAGAAAATGCTCGGATATAGATAAACAGATTGAAAGCTCAGCCGAGCTGCTTTCTTTAATGGCATTTAGCGGGGCGCTCGCCTCGGCGCGTTACGCGAGAAAAGCATGATAAGCGGATTTTTTCTCGAGGAGCTCCTATTTCCGGATTACGGATTTTGTCGGGATTTCGGATAATGTTTTTGGACGTTGAAGAATAGAGGGCGAGGAGAATTGGATTAAAGCAAATTAATTTAGCCTGAGAATTTTAAGTGATGGACGCAAGGAAAAAGTGTTCTAACCGCTTGAAATATTGTTTCTCGTAACTTTGGTTTTCGCGGATACAGATAAATAAGAATTGTTAAGCTCGAGTTTTACAGCTCGTCTGTAATAAATTAAAATTTTGGTACAAAGAGACGTCCGATATATTTTCGAAACTGCGGCATTCGCAATTTTAGGACTGTCCTCCACTATTTGGGTCAAGATTAATGATGGTTTCCGAGTACAACTATTATTGTTGACCTCATTCCAAGTGAAATTTCAGCTAGTAAAAAGTAATATTAATGTCAGTTACTCAAACTTGAATGCGCAGTCAAGATAATAAAAACATCAGATTTAAACGCTTGCTCGAAATATAGGCAATTCAATCGTGTGAAAGCTCTAATTGACAGTAAGAATCAGCCTAGTTTGAAACAAAGCGTTTTAGGCTCTTCCAACCTTTGAATATTTCATTAAAAAAAAGAAAAAAAAAGTTTCGGCATTAGACATTCTCCTCAAATTCCATCCAAATCCGAGAGTTAATAAAGAATAAAAAAAAAACACTTTCTATGCCGAGGCAAACTCAATTTCCCGCGTTCCCTCCGACCATTTAGCAAAACCGTAGCGCGCCGGTATATAAAGAAGACACTAAGCAAAGGGCGGTGTCGCTCGGCCTCGTACACCGCACGAAGAATTCCGAGAGGGCATTCCTACAGTCTCCCTAACAGGCTTCGCCGCGCGTCTCGGCGCCTCTAATCGGCCATTAACCTCCGTGTCAACTGGACGCTGCTGAGTCGACTAGCAACCCCCTTTAACAGGCCGTCGCGCTCGGCACGAAACGCGGAAGCGGGATTACGGGCGTATATATAAGCGCATGGAATCCGAGTAAAAGTACGTCGACGACTCGGGGGGGTAAGGGAGGGAGCGACGCCGGCTTCTTTTCTCTCCGAGCCGCGTGTAACACCCAGGGGTCGATGACTGTCCGACGCGCGTTCGTATTCTTGGCCCACATTCGTCTTTTGCCGGTTTCCGCTGCGAGGCGAATTTTTCGCTCCCCGCGCACTCGCAGCTGAGGCGAGATAACGGCGGTATTGATGCGTTCGCGCGGGGTGATGTCTCGATTCGGGAGAATTCGCTGCTTCTTCGATGTGTCGAGAGGCTACTTCGGAGAGCTCTTTCGAAGCATCTTTTGGACGCGGGATTTCTGGTTTTACAAAATGACTTATCGATTTGTTCGAGTTCGAATGATAAGCGGATTTTGGCAAATTAAATAAGGGAAGCCCATTATTTTGCTGGGGGAATCGTAATTTAATAATGTTCATTCGGTGTTTATCTATTTAGTGCGCGTGTATTATTTCAAACTCAATTACATTTTTATTTTTTTAAGACAGTTAAGTTTTCGTTACAATTTTCTAGAAGCAACTAAAGAAACTACTAATTGTGAGATATATAAGGTAAAATTATTCATATATTTACTTTATGTCAACAGTTTAAAAATGTTTAATCTCAAATCTTTATCATTGCAAGAAAATAACAAATCATTTACAACCTATTTTAACTTTGAAATTTGTTCTCTTTCTATTTATATAAACTTCAGAGCGCTTGTCTGTCAAATCCAAGGAATTCAATGCATTTATAAAGTTCACTATCTTTATTTTTTAAATTTACTTTTTCTCATTTGTCTATTTAATTAAATGTATTTCTTATAGAGTTTATAAAAGAAGAAGAACAAAGAGACCGAGCAAAAGAAAGTTTTATTAATATTATTTAGTATAGAAATTGCTTAAACTTATTCACGAGTTTTGTACAAGTGTCAGATTATTAAAATATGACTCATAATTGGAGAAGCATATTTTTACGTATGTATTTGTAACTTAACAAGATTAATTAATCGTGCTCTTCAAATATTTATACTTGTTACGCGATATTCGAAGTTATGAATATTTTATGAATGAGGTCACGATAATTTGAGCAAGAAGCAACCGTCAAAAAACCATTTGCATTTCAGATCTTTTATTAATTTTCTACAATTGCAGAGCATTATTTTTAAGTGAGCATTCTGAAAATCATTTTATTTACTAACCAGATTCGTTTTTTTTTCGGCCTATTATTTATCTCTTCTGCAATTTCTTATTAATCTCTTCTCCGTCCAATATTACGTAAAAAAGGATTTTATATTTGATCAGCTTTGCATTTAAATTTTTAAATTTTCCTGCCATCTTACATAAAAACAAGGCACGCGCGATCGCAAATAATTTCACAAATAATGAGCGAGCAAAAAATGGCGCGCGATGCTTTATTATTCTCGTTAAAAAAGCGCCTCCTTTAAAAGCGAGCGTTAATTCCGCATTCGCCAAAAGCAAACAAAATAGAGCGCAAACGGAAAAAGCGAAGAAAACATTGGAGAGTTCAGTGCGCATTAATATTCAGACGCGCTCGTCAAGTTTATTCCTTTGCAAGTAACATTACGCTTTACTGCTTATCGGTTATATGAGTGACATATAGACGTACGTACATACACATACGAAATGCGGACATAAACGCATATCTTCGCGATGCGCGCTCGTCCGTGTGAGCATTCACGAATGTCACTCGTGTATCGCTCGAAAGCTAATGTAAGAGAGACAGATAGAAACCAGACGGACGAGCAAAAAAGCGCGCGAGCATTAATCTTAAATTACAAATTACGCGCGGTATTTAAATACTAATTACAATGGGCAAAAAGAGCCCAGATCTTGTTCGAGGTTTCGAAGGCTTCTAAAAAACAAGACTCCATATCCTAGAAGTACGAATGATTTGCACAAAAAAGCCATTTGGAACGAAACTTCGCTCCGAAGGATGAATCGACAGGACCAACGAAACGAACCCAAGGATTCCTCGCGACTATTCAAGTTCGAAGGAAATGTGTACACATACATATATATCAGCGCTTCGCCTTTCGATTTACGTACTGGCAACACTTTTTATTGGCCGCTACATGCCCGTGCGAATTTTATGATTTTACGAGCGCCCTGTTCAAGCTCGAAATTTCCGCGCGAAACCGGGCGGAATGTCGGCGCGCGAACGCATAACGGGGGATGGGACTCGTTTTTATCGCTCGATTTTGAAGCGGAAACTGCGGAGCGTTCGACGTTAATTGAAATTTCGTTCGCGCCTGGCGAGGAAAATTTAGTTGTTTGCCTCGAACTTGAGCGCAGATAGCGGAGCTCGGCGGAGGCGATATTTTTCCTCGATATTTTCGTTTCCTTTCAAACACTTTGGACATTTTTCATTCTTGCTTGTTTCTTCTCTTTTTTTTTCGTGAAAATTATTTCCGAATCTATACGATGATTCGATTGCAATGTAAAAAAAATAATTATTCGCGATTCGAGCGATGATTAATGATTCGTATAAATAAGTAAGAAAATTTTATTCAATTACCATAAAGGAACAAATTGCCTTTTTAACACGTTTATTTATACAAAGTGAAATTAGACGCTCAGCCGTGATAAGAGTTTTTCCATCGACATTTATCATCAACTCGTAAAAAGCTTCTTTTTGCAAAAGTAACGCAAGAAAAATTTAGAAAGACACTAAAGCTTTAATTAGCTTGAATAAGAGAAAAAAAATGCACAGCTGCACAGCTTCTTCTATTGCCTCTTATCTCGCAGTCTAGTGGCGATAAAACTCTGAAAATGATGGGTCAGTGAGATTTAGAGATAAAACTATATAGCCTCACGATCCTTTTCTTCGCAATTATTCTTTACATGTAACACTCGGAGTCGTAAAACGTTTTTCGGACTAGCTATATACTTTTTTTATTATTCAATTATCCACGATCAAGGAAAATAATTCTGAAAAATTTATAAATTCTTAATTCAAAGTAGAATTTTAATTGTCGTAAGAACATATCGGCAGGCAAAAGAAGAATCGGTAGTGTATACATATTGGCAAGTAGATACGTGCCAGGTTTGAACAGACATTCAGCTATGTAATGCACACCGAAGGCTTCCAAAGATGTTCTTTTTGTAGCTGAGCTCTCGTGAGAAGGTTCAAATTTTTCCTTTACATTTTCTCGAGTACTTTTTGAAATAACCCACTTCATTCGTCTTCGCTGACAGATGATTTCTTTATTAAACATGCGGGTCCGCTTTGTGATCAATCAGAGTAAAAGTAGATATTTTGCCGCCTTATTTTAGTGATATTAAGTGTCAAAAATTGCCTGAAAAGGTTAAAAAGATTTTATTTTGAAATTTTCAAAATATTTCTGGAAGAAAATTAAAGGACAAATGTACCTACGAATAAGTAGTATAAGAGTTTTAAATCATCGTTAAGGTTTACAAATCTAGATAGAGAAAGAATCGTCGTTACGAACTTAGGTAAAATTCGCGTGTTTTGGAGTAATCGGAGAATCTAAATTGCAGGAAATATTTTCCAATTGTCTTTCCGAGCTGGAAATTTTCACGGAACAATAAAAGCAACGACGAATACATCATGAACAAGCATCGCGAATAGAGAAACTCGGATGGCTCTCTGGCCGTCTGCGCTTGACGTACTTTTTTGCGGTTTTCCTCTGTCATAACCAGCGTGATTCAAGAAGCAGATTTAAAAAAAAAAAATATTTATTCGAAATTCCAAATAATTTCTTTGTTCCTTAAATGCAGGCTTGACGTGCGACACGCCGTTTTCTGACGTCTTTCTGATTTCACCTCGATATTGGAGTTTTTATGCGTAATGAACTAATAATAGAATATCTTATCAAGCTAAAGCTTATTTTAGAATTAATGTATAAAACAGTCGCTAGCGACCTTCAATTTTAGTTTTTTCCAATTTTTCCAATTAGGTTTCAAAAACGCAAGGATAACATTATGGCCTACTGTGAGTGCCTAAAAAAACCTACGAACTCATAAGCAGTTTTTGTTAAAATTTTTTAATTACGTTTTGCATCGACCGCGCCCTAACAAACTACTCCAGGAAATGCAAGTCTGAAGTAACCATCTCTACATATTCCATCCGGCGCAGCAGTGCCATTAAGCAGATAGAAAAAAAAAACTGCACCGCGCGCCTCCTCTAACAAATTCTTCAGCTACATCATATTTTTTTGATCCCGGCCGCGAGCTAGTTAACAGAGTGCTTCCGCAGGACGCGACACAATGGCGCGCAAAAAAGCCAGGAAACTCCGGCAATGAGAGAGAGAGAAAGAGAAGAAAAATAGGCTGCACTGCAGTCTCGCTGGCGCTAAATACGAAGCTCGCGGCATTATGCGCGATCGGCGTGCGTGGTTCGGCTGCTCCTATAACCAGCGGAGGAGAGGAGTCAAGGTCTCGGCTCGCGGCCCGGGGTGAAGCCCACGCGAAGCGCTGTGCGTTCGCGTGCACCGTTCCGCGCGGAGGCTCGTACGTATGTAGCTGTGCGCGAGAGAGCTGACCCGGTGCGCGCGCCCGAGTGTTCGCGCCGCCGTATTCGTATAAAGTGCAATTGTTTGCCGCGGGAGCTTGTTTGGGCTGCGAGTCTTGGGTGAAATGTTTTCGATGGGATGGGAGCGAAAGGTATTGTTTGACGATTAATTCGTTGGGATAGTTAGGAGATCTATTTTTGATTTGTAACGAAAAATTGTGCTGCGTGACTTTGTGGAAGTGGTAATGGCAGCTTTACGATCAACGGTTGGATGGTTGCTGTTTTTTTCTCGATTATAAGATAACACTGCAGAAAAATTGATTCTATCGTGCTGTGATAAAATAATCATTCATAAGTTAATTTTAAATTAATCTAATAATAACTAATATCATTGTTAATCTCTTTATTATTTACGGTCTGTTATTTATAAATGCATACGGAATGTCATTTGAAAAGATAGGCAGAAAATATCGCTTTCCACTTTTGCGATAAAACGTCCGTATTGTTTAAGCTTTTTGCGGATGTCCCGAACTGCCTATCGAAAACATTATCTTAATGAGTTCTGAATGAAATTGTAAATGCGAGGTGGGTAATTAATGCACGGTGCAGAAAAATTACACCTACTGTTGCCTCTGTAGAATAATTACTGCTATTATTCGATATGCCTGCTATTATTCAATTTTTCCAGAATGAAAATTTACTTTGTTCCTAAATTCTTTTTTCTTTAAAAATAATATATTACACTTTTATAACGAGCCTTTTAATTAATTAAACGACGTTTTCAACCGAAATTGCACAAAGAATAAACACGAACAATAGGAAATAAAAGTACCGGAAAACGTTTTTAGGCTAAGGCTACACGCTGAATCATCTTAGCCGACAAATCGATGATAACTTTATTACGCAACGGTAGCGAATCCTAGAAGGAGAAAGTTTTATGAGTAATTGATAAAACTCAGATACAAGGAAAGTCGTAATCCCATAAAGAAGTAAAGTCGCATTAAAACTTCCGTTCAAATGGAAAAACGTTAACTTCGTTCGTAGAAAACTTCTTCTCGCCTTCGTTTCGATATAATTGAAGGACACCTCGATTCTTTGTTTAATCCGACGAAATATACATGAAAAAGGCGAGAGAGAGAGAGCACCGATGCGAAGGAAAAAGCTCCGGTTAATAATGTATAAATCACCGAAGCTTCCCTCCGTTATCCCGATGAATAACTTGACTCGAATCTCCCGCAAGTTATACGAATCGATTTAAAAATGAATACCCGCCCCACATACATCAAGAGCGAAAAAAGACCACCTGATTGATTACACCGACTTTCGGATGCGAGATTTCTCAAGTCCTCCGACCGTCTAAGGTTGAGACGAGCGAAGGGCGGAGTCCAGCCAATTCCGACCAGCCGAATAATAAACACTCCGAGCGTCGGAAAAAAGATCTTTAGAAATGTAATTAGCGGCGCGGTGCACTTTGCGGGCTTATATTTTTATCGCCCCGGCTAATTTACGTCTCCCGGGGAGGTATTGTTCGCTGTGTCCTCTTAATTAATGGCCATTTAGCGTGCCCGGGGGGGCCTCTAGTTTCTTCTTTTGTCAAGATTATCTCTCGTTACTTTTTTCTTTTTTTTAATTATTCGCTCCTCGCGGTGGAAGGAAATTTCTCGCATTATCGCGCTCTCTCGGCGCTCTTGGAAAATTAGCTTTGCGGATGCGGAACCGCCGCGTTTGGAATTAAAATGTACTAATTAGCAAGGTTCGGTTATTATTTGACTTGCATTCTCATTAATATAATGGGATAATTAGAAAAATTTTCCGTATCGCGTGATTGCACGATGCAAGCTGTTAAATGGCTCTTAAAGAAATTAGTAAGTGCGGGAAAATTTTGCGAGAAAACAGTTATTCTTAAATTTAATTGGCATTAATAAGTTAAATTAATATTAATATAATTTAGTTGCAGTACTGCAAAATGGAACAGTCATTAAGAAAATGAAATGATCAATTTTCGCGCGCATTTTCCAGAAATATTCTATTTACTATAAAATACGAAGTCTTATGAGAAGTTAATTAAAGTCACTGAAAGCTGCGTAGAATGAAAGGGAATAATTAGATGTTAAATGAAAAGTATTTACAAATGAAAATCATTCAAAGATAAATTGTATCACTGCTATTTAAGGAAATGTTCATTAGGAAGCACGATAATTACTTACTCACTATTCTTTTTGCGATTTAAGGAAATGTTCATTAGAAAGCACGATAATTATTCACTTTTCATTTTCATCCAGTACATAGATTTTGAAGCAATTCAATCCCTGGTAGAAACGTTATGCAGTTTTTGGCCAATTCTTAGCTTGTTTTGTAGTTGAAAACGATAAATTGCTATTATTTTTTGACATTATCAAATAATTAAATATGTTTACTCATGAATATTTCAGTGTAATGATATTTTTATCTTTTAAAATGATTTTCCATTTAAAATATACGTTAACCAGCCCAACTGGTCAATTTTCTACCGGGGTTGCAGCCCCGTAATAGTCTATTGTTTCAAGATTATTTTATATATCTGTTTTTACAACCTTAAATGCAAGCACAACGCTATAAATTAATTTATACGAATGCATTTGTTTTCCGCAGATACCGAAAACGATAAAAGAAGCGATAAACGGCGTTTCTCCTTTCCCGTAGATAATAAAACGGAGAAAATTGCGGACCTTAATCTCGTGTCGCTTTTCTGAATGTCGCAACCTTCCCAAAATTATCCCCGTCAGCACCCTTGTTTTTACACCGAGTTCGCAGAAAAACCATAATGCCTTTCGCAAACCCGCGCCGCACAACTAAAGCGCCACGAGCCGAACGAGTTGACATTAGCCTTTCGTATACACATCTATTTCGTGAAGCCCACCCCGCACTTTTCGCCGCCCCACCCTTTTTTTCTCGCGCATAAATAACGCCTCTCGCACGCAAGCCGCTGTTTACACGCACCGCCGCGAAGACATTAACGGTTGACGAGAGCCAAAAGCTCGCGCCTCGGAATTCGGGCTTGGTTTACTTTCTTCTTTTTTTTTCTGCCTTCATTGACAAGTTGGCGGGGAGCTTTCCGGGGAGGGAGTCGTTAATTATATTTGAAGCCGAGCCGCCTTCTTTTGGGAAATTGATGAATGGAATTCTGCGAAGTGTGATAAAGGGGAGGCGGTGGTTTGTAATAAATAGTTTCTAAAGGCACCGAATGAAAAAAAGTTTGCTGTAACGTGTTCGAAAAGGTATAGAGCCAATCAAACGGAATTAAACTTGTTTTACTTTACGTGTCGAGCGAACGCTAACTTCATTTTTTATTGATTCTGAAAGTTTATGTCGTTTAAACCTTTATTAACAATGTAGCGCAAATGTTGTTAAAGAAATTGGATCGAACCGCCAATATAAAAGGCAATTTAATAAATTGAGAACAGATAAATGAACTGTCAACTTAATAAAAATGACTAATTCCACTTGAAGTAGATAATCCTACAATCCTCAATCGGCATTTTTAAGGAAAATAATTTTTTCACTTTAGATTGAAACCAGAATAATTCAGTCAGCTTCTCAAGAAAAGAGAAGTGAAAAAAGGCCTCAATCGAGCCAGTCGCCAAGCAGGATTTTCACTTCCTGCATCTGGCAATGGCAGCGTTCCACGGCTCACCGGACGCTTTATCTCCTCATTGCCTCTTGCCGGAGCTTTCGCGATGCGCTTTAAAACGGGCCATCGCGGCACACTCGACGTCCTCTCACCCTTTCCGAATTCGATCCGGCCGGCGTCTCTCGCGCGAATCTTCCTCCGTTCGTTCTTTACATTACGTAATACCGGGAGAGAGAAAGAGAGAAAGAAGTGGTGCGCAGACGAGCATTCATTCTTCGCCGATTCTTTTTTCCTCTTTTGTGTTTCGCGGCAAAGGGGCCGCTCGCGTTGCCTTCGGAGCCGCGCGCTCGCTTATTTTCATTCACCATTTTTCTGCCGCTTTACTGGGTTTATGTAACGCGATTTTTGCACTGAAATATTTAAAGTCTGGGAAAGCTTGCTTCCGCGATGTTTACCTTTGCTTAATGAGAGACTGATTTGGTATTGAAATGAGAATTTAGTGCTATTTATATATACTATCAAAATAATTATGGAATTTTTATGTGTAGCTAACTTTTTCAGTGAGAATCTGATGACACATTTACAGTTCTGATGTCTAATTATATTGCAAGATATACAGGCGCGTAAAGAGATGGATATATTATTCACAGCAAAATCATTGTAGCATAATAATCAGTAATTCATTACAAAAGCAAAGAAAATCGCTATGTTAAAGCATTCCAGAAACACAAAGTTTGCTTCACAAAAATCTCAGAAATATTTAATAAATCTGTAGTCTTTACTTCCATCAAATGGAGTACGTCTTTCCGGAAAGTAGGGAATTTTTCTAGCTCAAACTCTGTACATTTTTAAAGAAAAAATGAAATTATTTACAAGATTGTTAGCCTTATTTTAGAAGTGCATTCAGAATGTTTGAAGTGGCCGTTTTTATGAAAGTGCAACTTTAACTTTTATTCGAAAATGTACGCTGGTCTTCATACAATAGAATCGTTCTTAGAACATTTTTATTTTCTCCAACCCAAAATGAAAAGCGTACAGCACGGTTCTTTTATCTTGGTTTAAATATTTGTATTTAAACATGTGCATATTAATTATTAAATATGTGTATACATTAAATATGTGTATTTTTTGCACCTGCATGCATTCGGCATCGTCAAACAAAAGGCGCGCGTTCCGCGATTTTAGCAAGAATTTACTGAAATAAATAAAATGAGGAAATAACGGATGTAGTTCTAAATAATCTTTACTTTAAATAACTTTATTAAATAAAAATAAATTTCACTTTTATAATACGAAACGAGATCGATCTTCAAAAAAACTTAAAAAAACAAATTCGAATTTTAGAGAGCACTTAAAAAATTTAACGCGCAACTCTCAAGGGAAAAAGTTGCAGTGCGAAAATGTTTCTTCAAGGATTCGCGCTCAAGTAAATCCAAAAGCACTCTCAAGTTTTAAGGTATTTCCACTTCTACAAAAAATTTACACTTCAAATTGTCGTTTAAAGCGTATATTTAATTTCACGTTACTGGAAAAATATCAGTTCAGAAAAGAAAAACGTCAAAGCGATTCTGACATTATCAATAAATAAAATAATAAACTTTTAACAGAAATTAAAAACAAAAAACTTTTAATTGCGACCGCCCGCAATTCTACTACACGCAGCAAAAACAGCGAAAAATAAACTTTTTAATCTCGAAACACGCGGCAAAAACTGAAAACTTACCCGCCCCTTCCAACCGAGCCAACCGCAATAGACCCCGGAATTTCCATCGAACCGCACCGAGAGCGCAAAACCGCCGCGTCCTAAGCGCATCCGCGGATCTCCGCCGTCTCTCTCTCTCTCTATCTCTCTCTTATCCTCTCGCTCGCTTCATCTTTATTTATCTTGCCTGCGCTCTCCCCGTGCGTAGGCGCGCGCGCGCCCATGCAAATGCGTCACGCGAGCCCGTGCAGTCGACTGGAAGAGCCCTCTTCTCTCTCGCAGGTCTCGGATCTGCGCGCGGCTATATACTCTCTTTTTTTTTTTATACTATTGTTTCTCTTTTTAGAAAATGCGCCGAGGCTTCAATTCCTCTTCTGTGTTTATTGGCGCGGCGAGGTGTGCTTTTTTTTAAGGGAGAATCAAAATAAATGGTCGGGCAGCGGCTTTTTTTTTTTTTTTTTTTTTTTTTTGTCGATGAGAATGATATTCTGGTGGATAAAAGGGGGGGAATTACTCGTATATTGCGATTAAATGTATATATCGCCAACTGTTGCGAGATAATCGAGAGACTCGATCAATTGCGCGGCTTACGGTTAGAATCGATCGGCTTGTTTAATTGAAAAGCAGTCTTTAGTCAATGTGTACTAAAGAGGTTTGTTTACAATTTAGTCCGCCAGCCTTTTCCATTTACGTTATGCAAAGAGCTGCACCGGTTGCTTTCTCGAAGGCCCTTTTCAATTTCCTAATAGGTATGTATATCAAGGATACCTCAATTATAAGTAACGACCAGCGGATGATCGATTTTTCCCAACAGCTGAACGCGCTATCCCTCCATTTCTGGCTCGATAAAAATTATCGTGGTAGAAAAATAATCTCGAAAGAAATTTGAACCCGCCATTAAATTATACCCCATCCACGCGAAGCCCGGTGAACCTTCGACGATCAGAGACGCGACAATTAAAAAACACGAGCATATTTTAATCGCGCGGCGTGTTCTAATATACAAGGCGAATACACGTGTATACGAGGCGCATCTTTAATTCATGAAATTCGCTCAAACTCAAAAGGCCGAAGATACTGAGAAGCCAGCCGAGATGTAGGGGAAGAGAAAGGTGGAGAGAGAGAGAGAGAGAGAGAGAGAGAGAGAGAGAGAGAAAGAGAGAGCAAAAAGAGTCTAAAATTAGAGTTGTCTTTTATCGCGAGGAAGCGCCGCGCTCTCCCCTTTCGCACACATAAAAAAAGTTCATTATTCCTTTCGGGCGATAAGTCCTCCGGAGTTCTGAATTTTTACCGACCCCAGCTGGGAACTCGCGGCAACAGCTATATTAGCCGGGAGGGAGCGATTTAAGTGCGAGCGTGATAGATAGGGCATCCGGATAGGTATAGATACGAGAGAGGCAGCCGAGAGAGAGAGAGAAAGAGACGATATGCAGAAGCGCCTCGGATAAATAAAGAGTGTAAAGCGAGAGTGAGGTGGAGGATGTACGTTTCATTGAGGGAAAAAAAAGGCGACGCGATATATGTACGGCAATGAGCGACTCGTCGCGAGAAAGTCGTTTTGTGTGCATCGCGCTTTTATATCAGTCGCAACGACGAGATGTGAAAATGCGCGGGAAATTAAGAGGAGTCGAAATTGGGTCGATTTGAGTAGGTAAGCAGACACGCGCGATGCTTGAGAAGCGAGAATTTGGGTTAAAAAAACTGAGAGATTAGTATCGGGCTTGAATGGATTTTTTTGCATTTGCTGGTAATTTGAAATGTACCACTTTAAGAAATCATCTCGGATTCTGTTAAGTGTTTTCTTCTTTTGATTACATTTTAATGATTTTTTTTTAATATATTAAAAAATTTGCGTCTTAGTCTATTTTGGAATTTGCAAAAAAGGATGATTTTACTGTTATTGGAGTATTTTGAATTTGTGCTTGTCCAATAGTTAAAAGGAAGTTCAAGTGCATGAAATTAATTAATATAATGATGTACTTCTGGTTGTGAAGAAGAGCATTATTAAATGAGTGATGGCCTGCATGCAAAAACATCGTGGGTATAACAACTCTTCTTTCTCGTACTAAAATAAATTAGTCTATTTTAAGTGCCGAGGCAAATATAACGGATCTAATGCTACTAAAAATAATTAACAAAGTTTTACATGCCCTTTTCTGCAAACTAAAAACTTAAGGTAGTTGGATACCAAGATATAAAAGTTTTAAAAAAAAATTCTTAGCATTCTTAAATATCATCTGATTACATAAGTGATGATATATGTTACAAGGTTAACTTTAATCAACTGGAAAAAAAATTAAAAAGTCAAAATTTGATATTGTAAATAAAGATATGATTCACTAAAGAAAAAGTTCTTCAAAGTAATGATTTTTTGTCATTTTTTATTTCGACGTAAAGGAGCTCATTTTACTCGTTAAACAATTATCTAAAGATTCACCATGAATAACATATATCATCACTTATGTAATCAGCTGATAGTTTAAGTATGCTAAGAATTTTTTTTAAGACTATAGAAAAACTTAGGATTAAATTATAATTGTCATAAATGAAAGTCATAAAGATAAAGTCTATTATGCAAGTGTATAATATCCAAAAATAAACTCTTTCGACAAAAAAAGATTTAATTTATTGTTTCCAAAATATAGTGTACGCAGCTTTTGGTCACGTGCTGAGTATTAAACTTGTATGAGAAGCATCAAAACATTACTAATTCAACGGATTTTAAAAGGCCAGAACTTGCGTTTGATAATAATATGATTTTAGTGACACCATAACCTTTCGAGGGCTGAAAATCATAAATATATAGGCTATAGAAAATAATTATCTAAAGCGATCTTTAAAAATGTTTTTTAAAATAATAAAATAATGTTAGTGGTTCGCTGGAAGAGCAAGAAATTTTACGACCGCCATTTCTGCTATACGCTCATTTATTCACAAAAGCGTGCAGCGGAGTAAGTAAGCTTGCTAATGGGAATTTCTACTCTATTGTAACTCATCGCGAGAGAGAGAGAGAGAGAGAGAGAGAGAGAGAAAAACAGGGTCTTTTTGCCGAGCTTTGAAAAAACTTGCTGCGCTCTTAAAAAGTAAGATAAAATTAAAAGTTACACGGCTAACTTTTCCGCAAAAAATTTATTTCCTTTTAAGAACTTTGGGAAAACCGTACAAATATATATAGGACATGAAAAAGAACGCGGAAGGCCTTTACGAAAAATAAAAAATTTCAAAACCTCCGCCGCGTTAATTAGACCGTTCGATTCATCTAACTTGTTAAATACTGCCACGACGCATTTAAATTACCTTTCATGCAATCGCGCTCCGATTATGTAAATACATGTAAACAGTCCGCCTCCGAAGCCTTTGACAATCATTTACCTCCGCCTGTCAGAAACGCCCGATATACCCCGAAATTCCCCGAGAAAAAAAAGCCGCCCTCTCGCCTCCCCGGCCAGACAAGCGAACGGCTTGAATAACCGCCCGGTATCGACGGCATTCACAGTACGTAATTACCGCGAGTTAGCTGACCGCTCGGTCGCGCGCGTCCGATTATCATCGGCGGTCGGGGCTCGATTAATAAATCGGCCGGCCTTAAATGCCTCCACGCTTTCAGCCGCGCGCGCACGCGCGCCTCGGACATATCTCTCGGCGTAATTTCGTCCGCCGATGATGCATCGTGCACTCCGAGAGAGAGAGAGAGAGAGAGAGAGAGAGAGCCGAGTATATACGTGCGAGGCGCTCGCTGCGATCGTCTCCGGGCTGACTTTTGTATAAGGCCGCGACTGATGCGTCGGCAGGCGGTTGGAGGCATTTACATTTCTGCTCGGGATCCTGCTTTCGGAAATAAGGAAGCGCGTGGGAGGAACGTCGAGGTAATTGATGAGGTTGCGCAGGTATTTGAGAACGGCTAAGCCGGGGAGAATGGTAATTTTGATACGTTTTCAGAGGAGCGGAAGAATATTCGGTAACGTCGGTGGGAAGTTGCGAGAATTGCCAGTTTGGAAGATGTTTAATTACTGATGATGAGATAATTTTAAATCAATTACTAAAATTTTCTAAAATTCAATTTGAACGCTGATAAAAAGTATTTAATTATGTGATTGCTTAATTATTATTATTATATTACTAAAGGATAATAAATTCAATTGATTCGTACAAATGAACTTGATTTCATAACAAAGGCTACTAAACCGTTTAAATCCTTTCAGATTGAAATTCAGTGGGGCGCTATTGAAATATTGAATTCTAAAGTCTAAACTGGGTTCGCGGCCCTTCGCATTTCGCTTCCTATACGCGGAACAAATTGAATAGCCTTATCAGTCAGTACACAGTAATGGGCCACTTCACGCTCTTGAATCTGTTGTTGGGGGAAAATGCGATCGTGAATATTTTTAACTTTAAGCACCGTTTCTGACAAAATTGATTTAGGTACTTTTATAAAATATTATGGTGCTACTTGGTAGAAGAATAAAAATATCGACAATAATTACTAATAAATATACCATGATTCACATTAATTAATAATTTATATCAACGCATTTTACCTAAAATAAAGGTGCTGGTAAATTTTTCTAGATTAATTATGAAATTTCTTGTAAATTATGGTAATTCTTGAGCTTTTCTTGCCTGCGGTGGCTTCCCCGAGCATTATGGTAATGCGGAACGGTAACGTTTGGAATTTTTACTAATGCCTTACTTGCGTGTTCTAATTTTTTTTTTGTATTTTGTATTTTCAGTCTTCCATACGTAATAAAACGAATGATTTTTCGAAATAAAACTTATACAACTAAATTAAATCTCGTACGCCCGCACATTTCATACTGATTTATTAAAAAATTTGAAATTCATAAAATTTAAAATTCAGATCCTCGCGATTCCATTCGTCTTCTTTGAAGTGCGGAAAATAATTTCCTGAAGGAGCAAGTGGCTCTCGGGCGATATCGGAACTCCTACATACCGCCGAACAAAATTTAATTCCAGAATCGCCTTTAGTGCAAAGAACATCAATGGCGAAACAATTGGCCGAGCTCGGCATTTACTCCGGGCTGACTTAAATACAAGGGTGTGCCGGAAGCTCAGTTCGCTTCCTACGCGTTTCAAAGCAAACCAATCCGTCGGCGTTTTTCTTTTCTCCCCCTCGTTTTCTCTCTTCTCGCTGCTCCTTTTCCTTCGAACGTTGATTTGGCATTCGAAGAATCTCGAGGATAAAGGACGGTTTTCGATGTATTTGTAAATATTTGTAACGGATTTGGAATCTTACTAATGGGAGTCGTTTTTAACTTCAATTGTTATTGGAATGAAAATAGTAATGGGCATGCCAGAGCGGCTTGTTTATAGAAAATATATTCAAAATTTTGGATCACGACGAGTATTCGCGATGAGATATTAGGTAAAACCGTTTAAATGAAATTTTCCCAAGGTTATATGAGCTCAAAATTTGATGCACGTCTACTAATTTAATTAATTATAATAATTAAATTTTGTAATAATTTAGCGATTGTTTAAATTAATGTTTTTACAATTATTCCAAGAAAATGAGTGATTATCTAACGTGCTTGAATATTAAATGTGACGATAACTGCCCCACTCAATATAAGCTCTAAAGCAAAGCCAAGAAGCTCGCATCAAAAGAAAATTGATAGGACAATATTATCAAGTGCATCAACGCGCTAGAAGAAAAATAGTTTCAAAAATATTTAGCGCACCGCGAGCTACTGATGGAAAAAACATAAAAGCAGTAAATGGACATTTCTCATTTCGCGTCTGCTTTCTAAATGGCCGCGGGACCGCCTTTTCAACACACTTGTTACTCGATAATTGAGAAAAAGCAAATTCGTCAGGCGAAAGAGAAAGAGAGACAGAGAGAAAAAGCGCCGGAAGAAATTCACGTTCGACTGGCCCTAGGCATTATGCATATACACACGTACAGCGTGTTGATAGGAGCCTAAAAATAATTTTGACCGACTTTTCAGCAACGAGGCGGAGGAGAGTCGCTAAAGAAGCGATGTACTCGAGCAATTTCGTTGGGGGGGCCAGGAGTGGGGGGGTTGGGCAGCTGGAGAGAGACAGGAGCCGCGAGAGAGAGAGAGAGAGAGATCATCACATGGCTATCCTTGAAAGTGCAGCAACGTAACGGGATTTTATAACCGGATTACGAGAGCGAAAATTCCGAAGGTGCACTTTTTGAAGGGTTTTACGGGCTCCGCCTCCGCTCCGAGGGGAAATTCATTTATTTTTCCGCGATATAAAGTATCGCGGAATAATCGACGGGCAAAATTTGTTTGCCTTTTGCGGACGGCGGCGGCGAGTATTTTTGGAGCAATGGAAGCATTAATCATCGCTTTATTGAATCGAAAAGATTATTTTGGTAGGTCTATGATTTTTCCGTTAGGTGTATTAACGTCAATGATTATTAAACGCGCGCTCCTTATTTCCTGTATTTCAGTTTTAAATTTAGAATTTAAAGGAAAATAAACAAATAAATAAATTCGTTTTATCCGTTTGCATTGAGCGCGTTAATCCGGGCTTTAAAATAAAGCCAAGCGGTAAACTCCGAGAAATTGGATATCATTTTTGACTTATTGTAAAATAAAGTTAAGAACGAAAGAAAACCACCAATGGAATAGACGACCAAAGAAATTCTCCTTTTAAATAAACACGATATACATGCATACACTATAAATATTGATAAAGCGGTTATTATCAAAACAATTATCAGTCATTGGTTTCACTATTATTTAAGCGTTAATAGATTCTAGGTAAAATACAATTCTCAGATAAAGTGGCAATTAATAACATGAATGCGAATGGTCGCAAAGTATTCTAATTAGAGTAGATAATAAACAGAATGGACAGATTACAGCGAGCTGCATCATATTCCCGTTTAGATTTTAATTAGCGAGTAAATTATATTTTTCGAGTATGATTTATGCGGCGCGCATTAGCATGCAAAAGCGGCTCGTTTGAGAAGCTACGTTTTCTGTCAACCTTTTCGAGAAACGATAAGAGGAAGCTTGTACCCATTGGATCTTAATTACTACGCGAATGGAATCGTTAGCTTGAAAAGATCTCGCTACCGAATACTCAAGATATATATTCTGGTCCCCCTCGAAATACCTTCTCGTATAGATTTCTCGAATAACACAACAAGTGGAATCGTATAACGCGGAAGATAACGAGATAAGAATTGGAAGTTGTTACGCTCTCAAACTCGTTCCTTTGTCCGCGAGTAATTATTACACGCTGTACTCGTGCGCTCGCGACCGCGCACACGAATATTAAAGAGCCTAATCTATCGGTTCGCGCGAAAATTATCAAAAGCCACCGCAATTGAAGACCGACGAATAATTCCGCGAAAGGAAGTTATATATTTACGTGAAAGTCCGGCGCGCTTGTCGAACCATCGCAAATCTCCAGGGAAACACCACGGCGGGGGCCTTGCGACTCTCGCTCGGTCGTCCTGGTCTGGCACAGCTCGGTCGGCGTCCAGCGCGGGCAACGTGACGTGCATCGGAGTCGGCGGTTATTCCCTGTACCAGACCGTCGTGTCCCCCCCGCGAAAAAAAACACACTCTCGGCCGCCGCCGACACTTACCGGCCAGGCCGCCGCTGTCCGCAGCGCAGCTCTCGTTATCGCATCCTCCTGTCGGTCCGAGGCCTCGAACTTAACCCCCCTCGGCTTCTGGAGGATATCCTTCTCCTTGATCGGCCTCCAAGCGCCTCTCTCTCTCTTTCTCTCTCTTCCTCTCTCGCTCTCTCTGTATCCGTCCGTGAATGTACGCGCGTGTGCTTTTAGCGTGGCGGTGAAGCGCGACGACTATTGGACTTGTCCGCTCGTCGAACGACGCTTGTCGACTGACGCATGACGTCAGAGCGAAAACAACGAGAGACAGAGAGAGTCGTCGCCGCCGACGAACGACGCTAAGCGGGTGGACCCGGTGGACTGCCAGCTGTGCGACTACTGGCTCGATAACGGCACGGCGGAATCGAGCGCTGGGACGAGAGTGCGCAGGCGCGCGAATATACGCGCGAGATGGGTATTACACACTGTTACCGCCCGACACCGGGCCGAGTCTGCATCTCTCTCGAGATGGCTGAGAGCGCGGCTGGCCGGGCGCTCGATCGTTCCGGGAGAAGATATCGCGGAGGCGACTGCTACCGGTGACGGGGAACGCCGAGGCTCTGCTTTATCGGCCGGTGGATATAGGACGTTCGATGGAAGGTGTATACCCGCTGCGGGTAGAGTATATATCTACTGCGGATTACGTAGACGAGGGCCAAGCCCGTCGACGATTAATGCAGGCGGTGGAGGATTGGGAAGTTTTAGAAAGAGTTGCGGGACTTTCGATGATGTTTCGGGAAGTTAATTTAAACGGGCTTACCGGAGTCGGGAGGGAACTACTGAAATGCTTAGCGGTTACGGATAATCGGCGTACTTTACTTTTCTTGGTTCGTCATTGGAATAATAGTAGATTTCGTTATAATTTATGTAAAATTTATTAATATTATGAATTTTGTAGTTAACTACAAATATTTTTAATTTATTTTCCTGGACGTTTTTGAATTAAGAGAGGATAGAATAACGATTATTGTTCGCTTTATTTGCGATCGTCATTAAATTGTCGATTCTTTAAATTAAAAGCTCTATAAAATTTAATAAAAAACTTTAATTAACATTCTAAAATTTCATAACATGTTTTTTTTTTCAAGAATAGGAAGAAAGTATTGCAGCGTTAAAAAGTTTATAGGCTTTTGGAAATGGAGTTAGTAAAAGCAAAAAAGCAGCAACTTTTGATATTCAAAATTTAAAACATTTGCAAAATCTAAAATTTATATTAATTTGAAATTCTTTTGAATTAAAATTACACGTGAATTATTTTCTCTGTAATGCAATTCATTAATTATGTCTTCTTAGTAATGGTAATAATCAAATTTATATGATCAATTGAACGCTTTGATTAATTGCCTACTATATGATTCTACATGACAATTCGAACTTCAACCAACGTTAATTATAAAAACGTCCCTAAATATATAAATTGATTCCGCGCTCGAGGCAAACTCGCGCCTCTCCGCGCTTAATTATTCCGCTTGACCGCTCCTAGTTCAACGTGTATATAAACCAAAGCGAAGAAAACTATATTCCCCCGTCGGCGACTATCGCCGTAATTATGCAGGCGTAAACACACACTCCGAATGTGCATACGGAACGATTGTTTTCAGATAAGCGACGCGATATGAACTGATTATCGCGGTCATTATAATCTAAAGCTGGAAAACGGTTATGCGCGCGCATGCGCAAGACGCGCGTTTATATATACATATACGCGCGCTTGGGGTATATCCGCGAGCGAATATTCCAGCCCCAAATCACCATCTAGATGTTCTTATTTGAAATTCAGATTCCGGGAGAGAGAGCGAGCCGAAGAAAAATTGGACTCCTATCTTTGCTAATTTTTTTTTTTTTCATCTTCGCGATTCGCTAATGGAAATGCGGTCGGGCCGCGGCGGGCGGCGTCGCTTTCCTCGAATGTACGTGTAAGCGTCGAGTAATCAGTTCATTAATAGTCGGTTTTAATGTGTAATGAAGCTTATCGAGAGCTCTTTCATTGAAAAAATTTGAATCCCGAGGAAGCATTTCGTTAAAATCCGCTGCGCGAGAGAAGAATTTATGTGGATATACGCTTTTGCTCGAGCCGATTATTTTCCATAATCTTCCGCTTAAAGAGAGACGCATGAAAAATAGCTCGGTAATAGTGCGGATAAATTTGAGAAAAATTTCGATAGGTATTAGGTGATTTTACCTCGCATTTTCCAGCTTTATACTCTGGCATCGCTGATTTTGCTGCAGGAGCATATTACTTTGAAGTATAGTAAGTAACATTTTCGCGTGGATCTATTTTTTGTATGCGGATCAAAAAGAAGTATTTTGACTAAAATTAGAATATAAAATAGCATCAATAATATAGTAACACCACGTGAAATATACATACACAGATTTATTGGAAATTTATACGGGACCATAAATACGTGTTAAAGTTTCATCAGGTTTTTACAAAAATTATTCTAATCTAAATACTGATAATTTGTAAAAAGTAATGAAACTTTACTTTGCAAAGCTGTAAATCTTCTTTGAATATTTTTATTGATTTACATAATAATATCCGTTTCTTTATACTTACAAACCTTTTACGATTATTTTTATGTACGACATACAGGTCACTTCACTTTTGTTACGATTCGTATCCGTTTTTCTTCGTATTGAATGAATCTTTTTACCAGGGAAAAAAAACAAGACACTTTGTATTTTATTCTACGGCAACTTTCAATATTACTGCTTTAATGATGGGATTCAGTACGTCCGTCGGCCTGCAGTCGTTGGCAAAAGATTACAATAAAAATTCTCGATACTTAAATCTGTATAAAATTATGAAGCGAACGGAAAAATGGACAGATATAATGAAAAAAATTCATTTCAACAACAGAATTTTATTAAAAAATGTACTGTTTAATGAGAATGAAAGATTCCTTCCAAGTATCTCGTCTTCGTGCATTGTCTGACGAAGAAGGTCATTAATATTTGATAAAAATTTAAAACTGTTTATTCTCTGAAAAAGAGAAAAGCATTCCTTACCCCCACATGACTCTAATAAGAAAGAAACAACCTGCAACTTTTAATTAGACGATTAATATCAGTTCGATTGGTGAGTCGCGCCGAGTCGGGATTCTGATCCTCCGCGTCTTCGTCATCAGAATTAAACCGGGAGATATTTTTAGCATCTTGGAGTTGGAGGATATTCCAAAGGAAATTAATCCGTGTACGAATTTATATCATGTTATTTAATTATCATATATTTTTTGTAAATATTTTAGTTTTAGCTTTCATAAATGAGGAATAATTTTAAGGTATAAAAAATGTTTAATTTAGAATATGCGAATCTTGTAGAGTGCCAATTGAAAAAATAAATCACTCAAACCGAATCTAAAGTAAAATAATTCCACCTTTTTCCTATGTTTCGAAAATACCTTCACGTAGAAAAATCTAACAAAGAAAGAAAGAAATCCGCAATTCCGAAATTACCGTCAGAGAGGAGACCGATTCAATACCGATCCTCCGGTAAATGTAAAATAATAAGCTCTTTAAAACTTGCCGTCAAGGAGCCTTAAAAAAAATTTATCCCTCTCGAGAAACATTCAGAAAGGTTGACACACGGCCTCGCCCCCTTTATTTTTTTTTTTTGAAAAGTGTAGCAGTCCTCTCCGCTCGGCAATCGGCATCGCTTCAGTTGCAGTCGTCGCCGTCCGACGTATCAACGTCCTGCAGACCTCGCGGCAACGACAATCGTTCAAGCGTCCTTCCCTTTCTAGCGGCGATTAAAGCCAAATGCTATTTTCCCTTGGGTGGCTGTCTGTGTGTCACACTGCGAGCCGTAGACGAGAGAGAGCCTCTTTTTCCTCTCCCCCGCCTTCCGATCCGTCCTTTTCTTCCTTTATAATGGAAAAAGGAAGGGGATATATACCGATGAGAGAAGCGGCTGAAAGGAAATGCGTACTCCAGAGAAAGACGGAGAGGTGGAGCGACGGAGAAGGAAAAATAATTGAAGTCAGGATACAAAGGGATAGAGCGAGGGAAGTTAAAATATATACGTTAAACGAACGCTCGTTATGTGCTGTAAAAATACAGATGCTGCGCGGAAGGGTTATTGATTAATTCGGAGACTGGAAGGTGTTTTATGGATGGAAATTGTTTAAACATTGGGAAAATTAAAGGGATAAAAAATTGAGTTAATGTATATTATCAGATTGATTTGATGTTACGTATAATATAACTCGTTACATGTTTTTCAAGTAAATATACGGAGCTCACTGAAAATTTTAATGCTACGAAAACAAAAAATTTAAACTTAATTATAATGGAATTTCATCGTTTTAACTACGGTTCTTTGGGTAAACTAATTCCGAAGGCATTTGCGGACTAATTTGAAAAGAGAGGAAGCAAATAGAGGAAAAGATAGATGGAAGATAGTGTAGTATATAAAACGCGGCACTAAAAAGTGAATGAGTAAATAGGGTTTAGAGATGAAAGGAAATAAAAAGAAGTAACTGATTGGAAGTTCGATTAATTGATTGAGAGGTTTTATCACTTTAGACCTTAATTAATTTATAAGTAAATATGTACATTCGATGTAAAATGAAAAGTAAATTGAATCGTTCTCAGGTCTTTTACATGAAAAAAATTGATGGATAATTAAAAAATGACGCAATCAAGCAAAAAATTGACAGAATATCTTACAGTTTATAGCTTGTACCTTACGTTCTAATAGAAATCTACTGCTCATAAAAGTAGATTTTTAATTATTAAATTTATTGTTTAGAAATAAGTAATTACATTCAAGATGGGCAAAACTAAACCCTAAATATAGGATAAGAGCAGAAAACAAAAGAATAAGAAAGCAAAATGTGTAAGAAAGAGTACGTATTTATTGAAATGAGATATCAAGATGGAAGATCGATTTCTATATCGTAAATTCCTTACGCTCAACTTTTCAATACGAGATGAGCACCTCTTCTATATATTATAACTTCTTGCAAGGAACGTATAGTTTACTTTTTAAAGATTTTTATGCACACTTTAACAGTAGCTTTCTTGTTATTGTGATAGAATATTTGTAATAAATTTCGAGCGGAATATTGGTAATACATTAGCACTGATAGGGTTTCTTTACTAAAATGCACAATATTTTGTGCTTTACTAAAATGCACAATATTTTGTGTTAATGCTTAATTTCACGTTCAGTAATTAAGGATGCATTAACATGTTTAGAAATATTATTGAATTTTTCATTAACTTTCACTTACAAATAACATAATAAATTGAATAATAGCAAATGACGTATATTTAACATAGATACTTCAAGAAACAAAATACTATAATTTAATTTAATTAGAAGAAATTTCATTCATAGAATAATAATAACAATCCCTTGAGCACAGATAGTTTTTGTCACAATTAAATTAATCAAAGATAACACCCAGTTAACCGAATTGATTGATAAAAAAAACAATTAATCCTCTCGATATACTGATAATCTAGATGGCTCCTCGCCTCGTACTGAACAAAGCTTGCATAAATCAATTACAACTTAAAATTCAATCACACGCCCACCCGAGTACTTGAATGTCAGAAAATTGATTCCGCGAAACCCGACGGCAAAAACAAGACCGAACAACAACGAATTTCCCCCGATCGAGAAGAAAGTCCGCTGGAGATTCCCCCCCGACAACACCGGAGGGACATATTTAAGCTACCCCCCCGGCGAAGTAAGTTACTTTCAGTTTGCCAGTTCGTGATATTTTTCTCCCCGCCGTGCACGTGTATAACCTTCCTCGTTCGGCGGCGCAACTTTTCCGCTTTCGGCTTTTGCACTTCTGACGCGTCAGATTTCGAGAGGATTTACGATGGAAAAAAGTCTCGCGGATGAGGGAAGAAGTGGCCCTACTGGTCAAGGGTAGATAAGATGGGTCTGGGAACGAAGAAGTGGGCTTTTTAGAGAAAAACTGATCGCTAATGCAGTTTAGTCACTTCTTTTATGTATTTTCGGGGAGAGTTCCATTTAGAAATAAGCCGGAGAATTAAAATAAGCCTGTAAATTGATTACTACTTTATTTAAACAAATAAATTAAGTTTCTTAAAAATTGTATTTGTTCTGCATCGTTAACTCAAGAAGATGATTATCATTTCTTTCTTCAAATAACGTAGATACAAGTAGTTATTTAATACGTAATAAGAAACTAAACGTAACCGACATGAATTTTTTTGAAAAAATTTTCTTTGATCCAAAAGACCCGGAAAGACCTCATTAAAAAACTTCTACATTTTCAGAGCAACGATTTGCATAAAAAAAAAACTCCAACTCCAAAGCAGTAACTTCAAAAGCCCCTTTTAAGGACCCAAAACAATAACCCCACCCCAATTAACCCTAATCTTTTATTCACCCCCAGCAAAATGTATAACTCGGCAAAGAAGCCCCGCGAAAACTCGAGTTTCAAAACGCGCGTGCTCGCTCAGCGCCGCGCCCCGCCACTCGCGCATCTTTCTCCCGAAAGCGGGGCGAAACGATCCCCCTCGCCCGCGGCGCAGGAATTATCCCCGGTCTTTGATCTCGCGCGCTAAGCCGCGCGCGCTTACAGCCAGCCGGCCGAAACGGTATGGCTTTGCGCGCTCTCGGGGCGCCTGCGCCCGCCCGCCGTTTCCCATTCTCTCGCTCGTCCGGGTCTCGCGCGCGAGCAAGAAGCTCCGACGACGGACTCAAAGTACCACCATAAGCTAATTTCGGCACGGATGACCAGAGAGAGAGAGAGAGAGAGAGGCAATGAGAGAGCGACGCCGGTGGGTCACCGTAACGAGATTATTGTTGGACACGCCTTGTATCCTCTCTCCGGCTCTCCGCGCCTGTCTCTCTCTCTCTCTCTCTCTCCTTGGGAGTGGATAGCCCGTCGCTGCGGCGCTGATTGAATTGACGCAGACTTTGCGCGCGCGAGCCGGGACCGACAACAGTTTGCGCGCCCGTGCAACGCGCAAGTGTTTCCTTTGAGTGTGTATCGCAGGCCCCCCGCTCTGCGTTCTCGTGCATTTTCACGGCTGGACGCGGATGCGAGAGGCGAGAATCTCGATTGATTTGCGGTAATATATGCCGCGGTGGAGCGGAACTTGGATTTTTGCGAAAAGCGCGGGTATCTAAATTTTTGGGGATATCTTGCAGTGTGCTGTTCAAACGAAACAATTCAGTACTATATGCAGTTTAATGATAATTTAAAAATAAAACAATTAATCCTCCGTAGAAAAATAGGTGCAGAGGCCGTATTTCATAATTTCGTATTCGCGAAAGCTCAAATTTTATTTTACCTTGCTTCTTCTTCTTCGTTGCATTAGTGGCTCCAGCCCGACTTTGCTTCTAACCCCTTCCACTCAAAGCTTTGTTAGCCTCGCGCAAAATGCGAACCAGTGCAAAGAAATCCTTTGATGAGCTTATCGAAATCCTTCCCCAAGAATTACCGTCGACTGCCATCGCTGGTCTTCGGCTCTTTCTCTCTCTCTCTCTCTCTCTCTCACGCGATTCCGCGGCGCGCTAATCCCCGCCGCGTAAGAATTTCCCACGCGTCATTATCGTTTCAGGCGAAATTGGAAATCCGGCGGTATTACGCCGAGAGAAGTTTTTGCCCCGCGTCGAAATCAGCAGCAGCGCGGCGGTCCGCGAGCCGCCGCCGCCCCCCGGATTACTTTTAATGCTTAACGACGCGGCTCGCTCGTACGTAATTTAGCGCGAGCGCGGCTCCGAGGAAAGTGCCGGGGAGCGTATACGGCGCGGTAGATCAAGTTGGGAGGGGCGGCTGGAGATAAACATTCATGACGCGCGTTGCTCCCTTAAGTGAATAATCTTTAAGTAAACAGCGGGGTGGAAGCTCGCGGGAGATTATCATCGACGGAGCGATTGCTAAAAATGCGCGCGGATGCGGCGGGATTAGCGGCGGGTAATGCGTCGTTAAATAAGCATTCGCTCGTCGGTTGAAAAATGGTTTTATCTTTGTTTTGATGAGGAAGGAGTAATGCATTTGTAGTAAATATGATAGGTAGGATTAATTTATGAAAATTACTAAGAAAAATCAAAAACTAATACTTTTAAGATACGATTTGAACAGAGAAATATGAAATATTGGAGATTTAGCGACTAAATAATGCACGTACAATTTTTATGTTGATAACTCAATTGTCGCAGTATATGAAATAATACTGGCAGAAAATCATATGTAAAGCATATAAACGACTATATGTTATTATAATAATAAATTATTATCGATGACTAAGTATAGTTTTTTAGTTTATTAATAAAGAAAAATTGTAGCTGTACGCCATAATTATTTGTTTTTTATAAATTAAAACGTAAAAAATATTAAGCAGGTAACTTTTTATAAAAAATATTGTATACGCAATTTTTAGATTTCCATGAAATTATGAAACGAATGCGTAGAAATAAAAGTAACGAATACTTAAACGAAGTAGAGGACTATTATATCTTTTATTACTTTTGTTTTAATGACTTTTTTATAGTTCCTATAAAAATGAGCTACCTTGAATAATTAAAAATGATTGAAGCTTTATTTACTAAAGATAAAATATTAGTTAAATAAGATTGAAAAATTAAAAATTGTCAATCTAAAATTGCATTACTTATGTTCACGTTATGTTATTTATAAGTTATTAAAAGCAAATATTGCAATTTAAGTTAATGTAACGTAAAAGAGTAATTTATACAGATAAATGAACTTATAAAAGTAAACATTTTTAAGTTTTTTAGTAAAAGTTTCTCAATACTTTAACTGTAATTATTCATTTTCATGTAAGGTAATCATTAGTTTTTAGTATTTTTTTATTATACACAATATTTAATTGATATCGGATTTATAATTATGCTCTTATTTAGCAGTATTAATACATAATAACGTTTCATGTAAATGTTAAAATGAACACTCGATTTAAAATCACGTTCTTCAAGAATCAACCGCATTTTGAAAAGGTTACCAGAAAAAAAAAAAATAATAATAGCCATCGCGTACGACACTTCCTCCAATCAGCGACAGAGCCTGTCAATCTCACCCAGACCAAAAGTAAATAACACCACAAAGGCGCGCCTCAAAAAAGCGCTGAAACGAAAGGTGCACCCGGCCATTCCGATCGGCACAATAACTCTTTACGCAATTGGAGAGCATATCCGCCCGATACGTTTCCTTCGCTTTCGATCCATCATCGATCCGCTTCTGCGCGAGATTCATTCGAAAGCGAATATACTTGATCTTGAACTTGTCCCCGTCGATACGCCGTAGCTGCGGCGACGGCGGCAGCGGCGGCGGCAAAAAAAAAAGTAGAACTCGCTTTTCCGGTAGCAGCCGCCCGTGGCTCTCTCGCTCTTCCTTCCAGGCCAGAAATGGGCTCGGGTGAAAACGGCCCCGGCTCTCCCATATTTTGCAGCCGAGCGCAGGGCGGAGGTCTTTAGCCTCCGCGCCTCCGACTTGCGCGACCGGGCAGCGGGAACTCGCGCTTTTTGCGCCTCGAGGAAGGAGCTAAGAGCTCTCCTGGATTGTGTGCTATGTTGGGCGGGGAATTTGCGAAATTTTTAGTCGGCGATCGCAAATGAAATATAGGGTTCGAGGTTTTTAGGAGTCATTGGGATGAGCTGCTATATTGTATTTTTAGTAAATCGCAAGGCCTTTTTTTTAGTAATAACAATAAAAAATCTGCGCAATGAAAACTGTTCATAAATCGTTCTTTAGGAAGTCATTAGAACAGTATTCAAGCTTACATTTATATAATAAGAAAGTTATAATCAACGAAATATATTTAATTATTAAAATAGTCACAATTAATAACCTTTTCAAAAAATAAAAATTATTGAAATTTCGCAGTGCAGATAAATATATATACAAAAAATGTATAGAACAGTAAAATAGTTAGTTTTACTTCGTTTTTAAATTTGCTAAACAGTACGCCGAAAATGATAGTTAGACAATTAATTTTGTATTTTTTCTAAATTTAGTTTGAAAAAAAGCCGATTTTCGTATAACAAATGATAATCAAATAGAATTCCAATAGTCTTTTTCCCAATTGCTTCAACGCCAGCATTTCGATATCGTCCGAAACTCATACATTTTAAATCGATTTAGTTCAACAGCTACAAAGCTCGCCGTTTACGATTCCCAAAAAATACAATTTCGTGAAAACGGTTTGAGTAATTGCGGCTAGATCCGATAAAACCCTAAATGAATAGTATGAAAAAAAATGTGTCCTTTTAAATAAAGTTCTCGCCTTATTCGATTTGTAAAGGCAAAATAGCTCACTCTAATTCTTTCCTAGCAGAAATATCAAGTCGATTTGATTTTCGGATAAAGGCATTTTTCAAGAGGAATTCAATTTTTGTCTTATGTATAAGTAGCTTTCTTACAATAAGAAATTCAAGCGTCACGCTGTACTGCATTTTTACATAAAAAGTTTTATGCGCAGAGTTACATTCTAATACGAAATCCTTCGTTTGTAACAGTTCTAATAGCAACTTCCTAAAAAATCCATAGAATAAATAACCCAATAACCCATACTTGCCTTCGGAGCGCGGCCGCGCTCCTTGATTCGGTCTTCGCGAGTCAGAATTAAAGAGCCGCAGCAGACATCAAACCTAAAAATCAGTCGTCAAATATTTAATATCCGCGTAATCAGGGGAGGGGATTTTAGAAGTCGCTAATAAACGCACTGTGGGCGCGCGCGCATTTACATGCTTTTACGGCGGTCGGGGCCAAGCAAAGAACAGCCGGAAATTCTGTAAACCGTCATGAATTTTAATCAAAATTTACGCCGTCATCTCGGTATCTCTCCCTCTGCCGGCCGCCAGCCTCGCTCTCTCTTCGCCGCCGTTGTATTTCGTTTAGGCAAACGAACCGCATATTCTGGGTCATAAAGCGCGAAAGGCAGAGAGAGAGAGAGAGAGAGAGAGAGAGCCGCCGCGATTGACCGAGTGAAACCGTCGATCGTCAACTAGTTAACAAAGCAAAACGCGAGGAAACCGGGGAGGAGGAGGGAAAGAGGGTGCTGCACCGTCGAAAAAGCCACGGCGGCGAAACGATTGGGCGGCATGCGTAATTTCATATTCGTGCTTGGGCATGCGTGCGTAATTTCGTATTCGAGCGCTTGCGCCGCGCTCCGCTGATCTGCTGCTGCTGCCGCTGCTGCTGGCCGAAAAAGGGGGGCAGGAAAAATCGCCTCTGGAAGCGAGGCGCGAGGCTGCTTTATTGCGACGACGATTTTGTTTCGGGGGGGCTTTTTGTCGTCCGGATAATGTCTCGTTAGTCTTGTTAAAGCGACGAGGCGTCGGATGTGTGTATTGAAAAGAGATTCGATGAAAAGCACCGCGGAACTGCGCGTGTTTTTAATTGTTTCGCCCGTTTATTTAAAAAGCGCTTGGAATTTAGGGGAAAATTGGCAGTGAAGTATATATATGTATCGAATGCAAAGTAGGAAAAGAATTAAAGGAAAATTCGACGTACAAGTAAAATATTTTAATTCTCATCGAATACAATTGGAATAATCTTTTATTTAAAATTTTTGGTCTGCATTGAAGGAAATATCTGTATTCCATGACACCTCGTTTCGTAAAAAAAATTATCAATATGAAAGAATGTAATATAGAGGTCCACTTAATAGATCCAATTGTCTTCGTGTATTCGCATGTTTGAAAGCCATACCTATATGCAAAATATAATTCCCGTCCATGATAACATCTGCAGTTAAACACTGCGTAATATAGCTTTAAGTGCATTACACGTTCCTTTGGCACGACTCTGAATTCAGAGCTGCTCGTACCTTTCGGTTCAGAGAAATTTCTGAGGTACCCTTATTGCACTTAATGTCAAGGTATAATGTACTACTTCATTCGACCTTTGTTCTAAAGAGCCATTTGAAATTA
Source organism: Ormyrus pomaceus (assembly GCA_900474385.1). Taxonomy (NCBI): domain Eukaryota; kingdom Metazoa; phylum Arthropoda; class Insecta; order Hymenoptera; family Ormyridae; genus Ormyrus; species Ormyrus pomaceus. The sequence goes on from UCOM01000108.1 coordinate 62,856, forward strand.
CCTGGAAATGGTTATGTTATAGATTATTTTTTACATTAGTATTAATATTACATTGTATTTACTAGATTTGCCATAAAATACATTTTTAATTCAGTTTTAGAATTTCATAATAGAAAAATGTTCGGCAGAGAATGCATTGTTAACTGAAATTTCGCCGATGCTATGGTTCGGTACATTATAAGCGAAGCTTTCGAGTTCCTTGCATGATTGAACTTCGTGGTGCTGCCAAGTCTAGAAATTCTTTTCCATGGGAAGGAAATCCCCGATGAGTCATCAGCGGTTAATAATTCCTGACGTCTACCATGATGGCATTAAAGGAATGCGATGGATAAAATGTAATTTACTATAGATGTTTTCTAATATAGTAGAATTTTATTTTATAAACTGGTAAATTAAAATTGTTGTTTGTTTATTAAAAATCTTAAGTTTTACGGATCTCGTTTGTATACGCAGTTTTATTGATTGCCAATAACATTGAACATTTTTAAAATTGAAATAGCAACATAAATATTCAAAATTCAATTTAAACTGGTACTCAATAAAATTCTTAGCTTTTAACGTAATTACACACTTATACAAGAGAAAAATTCAAGTAACTCTGGCTAATGAATAAATTATTTACTCTCTCGCAATAGAATGAATCGATGAATATTCAAAGGACCATCTTATCTACGAAATACGGAACATTGCATATAGATTACCTTTGCATCCATTCCACTTTCTACACACTTGCCTCTAAAAGCATAGTAGACTCCTTCGAAAACCCGGAAATAAATAATCCAGCTTATCTAAAAGGGGTGACTATACTTACTGCCTTAACTGCCGAGCATCCCAGAATTGTAATTGTTTATTAATCAGGAAAATAATTTACTTTCAAAATGAACAAAATCTGTTTTATAAATTCTTGCTGGAAACATTGTTAACGTAGATTTTAAATAATGCTAAATTGTACGTTTGTCTTTCTAAAGGATGCAATTTTTTTTTAGAAATTTAATTCAGCTAAAGCGAGCGATTTTTCATTCTCACCTGACTGCGTTCTGATTCACAGTGATGAATTTCAGCTTTTTTTTCTTTACTCCCAGCTACTCTCTCGCCCCTTTCACCGAAATTACATATGTAACAGACACGCATACAAAAATGCCCGGCGATCCTCTCTCATAAAACGTTATTTTTCTCTTTCCGAGGCTACGCGCGCCAAAAGCGCGCGGAAAATGTTTAATATCGCGAGTGCAGCCCGCGTTTTTCGACCACTTTAGCGCACAAAAGTGTGCGTTTTTTTTTCGAATGCCTCCGAAATCTCTAAAACATTCATGTTCCTCGACGCGGACGTACAATTCAAACGGTTCGCGAGCAGCGGCGGCTCTGATGTATTCCGTCCCCTTTTAGTGTGTACCGTCGAGCGTACGCACAGCTCGGACGATAAAAATAATTTCGTTCAAACCATCGACCTCAAAGGGATCGCGCGCCGCGTTTCCTCGGTAAAACATATTTTCCGACGAGGCCGTCGAGGCAGAGAGGAACGCAGGCAAATGTACGGCAAATTACGCGAAGAGGCGCGGGGAGGGGGGTAAGAAGGGGGGGGGGGTGGATTCGCCTCGCCGAAAGTACGAAGAGTCAATTAGATTTATTTATTCAAGTTCGACAAATTATTTATTACTTCGTCTTGGATGAATGTTGGGGCTCGCCGGATAAAATGATGATGAATGATGAAAAAGGCGGCGATAAAGCGAGAGGGATAATGGAATTTTGGGTTCGTAAAAATTGATGAGTTTCCCCGGTTGCGTGCAAAACCAGAGTGCTTTTCTGTGGATTTTGCGCGCGGAAAAAATGGAAAAAAGATTGCTTTCAGCGGTGTTTTTATTGACGCGGGAAAAGCGGAATATTTGTTGCTGATGCTTTAAACTAGGAACATTTATTACTGCTGTCCAGTTCCTTCGAAAGGAGAAACTGTATTTTTTTGCCAAAATATTATATTTTGCCCCGCCAAAGTAAACTGTTGCTGAAGATTGTTGCCCGAGACCTAAATATCGACCTAAATTTTAAAACGACCAGCGCTGAATATCGTCATCGTTCAACTTGCCGATTCAATTTCTCTCCGAGGAATAGGAGATGTGCCATTACACTGTCGACATCATTGCGCAGTAGCGGATATGAAAATTGGCCATAACTTTTTATGACCAATAGGATGTGAGATGGTAACGTATGTTAACATTGGTATTGGCAAGTTTAGTGTGGCAAAGTCCAATTACACAACACGTTACGACTTTGAGAACCTGTTAACACTTGTTAAGAATCCTTGTAAACTCTTGATTAAATTTACGTGGAGTGAGTTAGTTTTAAAGTACACTACTTATTGCTTTTAATAACCTTGTTAATTTAACAATAATTCTCTTCCTTTCTCTATTTCAACATTTGTTGATCTGCTATTTTTGTCCAACAAAGACTGCAGCGATTGGAAAGCAAAGCTGGTACTTTTATAAATCTTCTTGCAAATAAAATTCTCAGAGTGTAACTCTGCTAGAATTTTCAAAAAAAAAAAAAAAAAAAAAATAATGTCAGTTATACACAGACGTAAGAAATCTCTTTTAGCTCGGCGCATAACCAGCCGTCTGAGTTCTCAACCATAAAAATATTTTCTTTTCCCCTCTCGCGGGTGAACATGAATAATACAGGTACACGTAATAGACGCAGATCTATCCGCAAAAGGACAGCAAAAAGTGGCAAAAGAGATGTACTGTACAGCGAAGGAAGAACCTCGCAGAGAAGCGCGAGAGATTTCACACACGAGCTTTTTCCACCGCTTGCGAAAACGCCGCCGAGTCTCAAAGAGGGAGCGCCGAGGCTTCGCGTCTAAAACTGCCGGAAGGAAGCTCTGCTACGGAAAGCGATCCATCCGGAAGACAAGGGAGACAAGGCGGGGAAGGGAGGGGAGGGCCAGCAAGAAGGGAGATTACGGGGAGGAGGGAAAAGGGAGAAAGATCGCGGACTCTTTCTTCTGCAGTTGGAGCGTATTTGCGCGAGGTTTTTTTCAAAAGTTATATACCTCCCCGCATCGAATCCTGTCGATAGCAGAATTGGCCGCTTAAACTTTTCTTACAACGCTCCGGGCGTCGCCGTTGGATGGGGCAGGCAGGCAGGCAAATACTGTTGACATTGCCGGGGCCGAGAGGAGCACTTGCGTTTCTAACTTTCCGAATGGAAATTTTTAATGGCCGAAGTTCGAGGTTTGGCCGGGGCTGATACGATATACCGTTGAATTCTTTATACTTTGGGCGAATCTAATGTTTGAGTAGCGAACGAAATTCATTGCGCTTTTCTTCGTTCTCGTTTGATCTGTGATTAGTCTTTGATATTGGCATCTTACTATATTGAGACAAGGTTTATTTTTCCTGTTCACCTTGAATATTAATGCTGATCTGCGAGTGTATTGATTTGGTATTCATGAAAAACAGGTCCAAAAAAACGCATGTGTATATACATTCGTTTTTTATTGGATTTGATACTATTCAGCTGAAACATTACTGCAAGACTCTTTGAGGTCAATAGATTGCACAATAACACGAGAGATAAAGCATCTTGCTATATAAATGCTGCTATATCCGTTGAGTCTCAGTAATCATAAAACTGAAGACTACACAGTACACCGCGAACATGAAAGTACTTCTTTATCTAACATTTATGATAATGCTTTCTACTACTTACGCTCGCAGTAAGTAGCAATTAATTTCCAAGTTTTTTCAAAAGGTTTTCAGATCTATTTTCAAACATTGAACTTTCAACTCAATCGGCTATTTTAATTCATTCCGTTATTTATGCATCGCGTAATTATATGCACGTAAGCATTGGTTTGACGAAGATCATTATTGCAGCTAGGTGTGCGAAAGTAAGCGATTGTTTTCCCCTGTGCAATAAACCTGGAGAGACTCGCAGAGCGGACGCAGCGTGTATTAATGGCTACTGCGTCTGCGATAAACCTCTTTGTAAGTATAATGATAACATTTTCATTGTGTTTACAATTACTAAATTAAATCCTATTGTTTTAGCAATTTGCTTCGGCCCTAGCGACTGCTTCTCTCATTGTAACGTCAACCCTGACCCTGACGTACCAAGTGACATCAAAGTTTCATGCACAGATAATGGCGTTTGTGAGTGTATTCAGTTAAGTAAGTGAAAAGTTATAGAGGCTCCGAATTATTTTATGTTTCAAGTTAAAAATGAAATAAAAAAATGTGTTGTTACTTTAAACATTTTTTCGGCGTTACATCATTTCGATTTACAAAGATCTAAGAACCTGCGCATTAAAGAACGATTGACTTACCGTTTCAATTTTAATCAATAATTTAAAACTTTTCACGCCGTAAATTAATAGATAAGCTAAAAAAAAAGTGCAACCAAATCTCCAACTCAAAACAAGAGCAAGATTTTCCACGTGAGCACCAATAAATTTCCGTCGCTCTCGCTACCTTTCGTCCCATCCAAGCACATAATACGCTACGTTCATCACGCCGGAGCACACAATATTCTCACCCCGAGCGAGAAAGAGACAAAAGGTTGCTGCGAAACGTAATGTAATAATAACGCGCAAAAATCAGCAAAGACCCGGCCCGACTCGCAGAAACGAGGAGGCGAATTGCCGGGGAAACCGGAGAACCAGTCCTCGGCTCGTGCAGCGGAAGGAGAGGCGGGGAGGAGAGGTGGAGAGAGAGAGAAAAAAAAGAATTTATTTCTCGGCGAAGCGTCTGCGTAATTACCCGAGTACTGCGCTTTTCTTTCACCGTCTCTCGAACGTTTTATATATATATAGCCGATGGAGGCGCTACACAAAAAAGACTTACAATCCGCGGGCACATTCTTACTAAGTGATTGCGATGCTCTTAGCGCACTGCAACGAGCTCCATTAGTAATAATTCATCACTCGGCGGGAGAGAGAGAGAGGGAAGAAACGAGCGGCCGAGAGAGGCTCGCGAAAAGAAAGAGATTCCCTAATTGCGACGAAAGAAATTACCGCTCGCGCGTTTGTCTTTTCAATTGCGATTGATAACGTTCTTTCTCCTTATTATTTGCCCCCGTCCGAGAGCGGCTGGATTTATTCTCGTTTAATTGCACGCCGAGTTTATCGTGCGTTCGTTCGGTTTGACAAATGAAAGAGAGCAGCCGCAATTCGGACTCGAAGTGCTTCGTTATCGCTCACTTTTATTACGGCGAGATTCAAGAAACGTATTATATTTTTCTTCGGCTCTTTAATAAATCAATCGCAATTGCCGCGGAAAATCATCTAGATTTTTCATTACGTTATGTACTTTTGTCGGTGCTTCTGCGGTCGGGGGCAAAATGATATGGGAATTCTCAATAGTGAGATAAAAACGTCGACATTTGATACGAGTCGAAGAAGTTTGATTTAATCGAGCACTCTTGGGACGAGGATCCATTTTCCGGGGACAGCATTTCAGTCCTGCCTCCTTGCGGATTTAAATAGAAAATCAATGAAATGTTCGTTTAGGTTTTCATTTTTAAATTGAAAATATTACGTCCGGTAAAGAGATTTTTATAATAAAATATCGAGAGTCCGTCGAAAAGAGTTTGGAACAAATTCGTATTTCATGCCTTGCTAACCTTTACTCTGTTTTGTATTTACTCTGATTTTGTATTTGTTTTGAATTAAATTTTTTTTAGAAATAGAACAGTAATATTCAGAATTGTAAAATAGTTTTTATTTCAACATAGATCTTTTAAATCTTAATCAAACTCGAGAAAGGTTTTTTCAACGATCCGACTCGCTCGAGAAGGAAAGACAAGAAACAAAACTGAGGTCGAAGGGAGCAGAGCCGAGATTCCAATTCAATTTTTTAATAAATATAAATCTCCGTGGCAAATAATATTCGCCAGCAACGATTGCCCTCCTCCTGGCCCGCCGTCCGCGACATAGCCTAGCTACCTCGCCCCTACCGTGTCCCTTCAATTAATGATCACTTTTGTGATCGGGAAGGGGAAAAGGCGTCCCCGGACGATCCTTTGCGATCGCCGTGACGCGGCTGACGTGGAGACAACTCTTTTTCCTCTACGTTGGGGTCAATCTTTTCTAGCGCGATTTTTCCGTCTGCTCTTTCTCTTTTCCTCTCCCTCTCTCTCTCTCTTTTCTCTCTTAAAATATTTATGTCTGTAACAGTATTTATTTTGATTTATATAAACAATAGTAACTATAACTAATATACTAATATTAAAAACTCCTCGATAAAATCCAAAGTATCGATATTCCTCTGAAAAACTGATTAAAATCCTCATTTAAATCGCCTCGGCGATGAAATCAAGAAACCCATACCGCCCCACACTCCCGAATCCATGAATAAATCTTAACGGTACCCCGCCAAAGCTCTTGGCCCTCTTTCTCCCTCGGCAGGTGTATTTGCAAGCTTCAGAAAACGAGCCAGACAGTCGCAGACACTCGGCGGCGGCGGTCACCGAACGAAGTTTACGGTGTAACTCGGCGTTCCGGATCCGGCCTTCCGGGCAAAGAGGGTATAGCTCGCGAGCTGCTGCACGTCCAACGCGATAACGCGCGTTGAAACGCAACCGAAACTTTCCGAGGCGAGGAATTTAATTAACCCGGCGAAATCGGTACCGCCGCGCGGAGCCCCGATTAAATTTGCATGCATGTTGATATTTAAATGGGGAGGATATCGTCTTGTTTTCTCCGACTTGGACCGCAGGCGAGCTTATAGCCGATTTTATGCCGGCTCCCGTATATATATGCGAGACTTACAAATGGAGCTAAACGCTGTACACAGCGGCGGAGTGCTTGTCGGTCTAGACGCGGGAGCTGAAATTTTAATGGCTAATAGAGAGGTGGTACACGGAATCTTAAAACGATGTATATGGAGATTCTGGAGTCGGTGCAAATATTGAATGTTGGATGGGAGCTTAAATTGAAATTTTATTGAGTTGATTGCGCGGGGAGCGAGACTGCTGTGACCCGCGCTCCTCAAATAGATCGAAATTATAAAGTCAAACGATGAATTTGAGACGTCTCTTGCGATGGAAATGTAAATTTTTGGGGCGCAACGAATGAAGAACTTAAGTTTTTTAATATAATTATTTTTTTGGAAGTACATCCGTTTTGAAGGAATAAAGTGGGCTTATAATTTGCAATGAAAAGAAAATTTTTTTTACACTATGATTTCAAATAGAAGAACGACGAGATTCTCTGTACTACTGATTTTAACAAAGCATCATCGATTATTAAAATTACAAATTGAGATTTTCTCTAAATAATAGATATTTTTAACTTAAATTTTTACTGTGCATACACAAAACACACGAATATATTTTTAAGTTAAAATCTTATACATTTATTCGTTAGTACAGATAAAATTATAATACACCAACTTGTACTAAAACTGCATTCTCTAAAAAAAAAAAAAAATAAAAAAAAACTTCCCGTCCTTAAACAAACCATTCGGATTCAACTCAGCTTACTAACCACCTTAACCAGTATCTTACTTACACGCCCACAAAATCGCGTACTTGGGTATCTTTAGTGCATTCGCTAAAAAAAACCAGATAAGGAGAGAAACAAACTGAAAGATTCGAGCAAAGGCGACCGCCTGCCAGACTCTATCGGACTCTCCGTCCTCGGAAGTAAGAAGCATCGGAAAGAGAGGCGAAGGAGAGAAAAAGATCAGCCGACCGGAATGCCATATATAAATCTTCGGCGGCGATGAAATTCAGATGACCTCGAGGACGATTTTCACCGACGCACCGTTTTTCCCTGGCCCTCTTTGTTGCATAACTCGCGCGGATACGCGGGAAGTAAACACTCGCGAGCGAGAGCTTCTTTAAGGGGGATACGTATATATCCCTTTGTCTTGCGGCTTCCCCGACTATATTTTCTTTTCGTCGATCCTTTCTGTCTGCCCGCGTCTCTGCATATGTATGCCTGGGATGATAAGAGAGACGCTGCACCGTTGCCAAGGTATCTCTTGACGATCGCTGGAACGGAAATCAGATTCGACGGCTGATCATTGTTTTTCCTCGGAGCCAAATTCTTTGTTCGATTCGAAGTGCGTATATCGCAGTGGACTTTTGCTTTTAATATTTTTAAAAGCTTTTTTTCAAGCTAATTTTTTTGGTTTCCTTTTACTTTTTTTCAGAGAGCTGCTTAGCGTGCAATGGTAGCTTCGAGAAGAGCTTGATTTTTAAATCGAATTTTTGGATATAAAAAAAGAGGTAAAATTGTTTGAAAAATTGTGGACATAAGTGGTAATTAACGATATTATTCATGTGCAGCATGTATTAAATAAAATGACCCTGACAAAACGTGAATGTTTTATGAAGATTTAAAATGAATTTTAAAAATCGGCATGTAATTGCTTTATTATTTTACATCCATTTAATCAATCAATCAATATACAGTATTATTCTTATATAGAGTATAATTAAAGTAATAAAATATCGTGATATTAAATATTCATTTTAATTTCTGCTATCAACAAGCATTTTAAATATTCTTTTTGATGAAATAAATCCCACATCCACTTCCCAGAAACAAATTTGAAGCATTTTACTAAAAATTTAAAATTGCCAATTTTCCAACATTAATAAAGAGCCCCATTTGCGTTCAGCCTTTGAAATAATACCCCTCTCTCCTCTTCTCGTATGCATTCGTATAGCTCCGAAAAAAGAGCGGGGCTGATTTCAAGCGCAAAGTTGGCGGGATAAACTTTCCGTGCAATGAAATTCGGATAGGATCCGGCGCATCCTTCGACTGGAATCTTCATCTGCCTGTCCGTCTCCTCTCCGCGTCGTGAGAGAGTCACTTTAAATTCTTCTCGGCGCTCCTCTCGCGACACTCGTCTGTATGGAATCCCAGCTTTATATGTAGGGAATATAAAGTCGCGGGGGAGCGTTTGATTTTTAACTTTCGAGCAAAGTGAAATGTCGTGTGACTCATTTTAGGATCCGGGTCGCGCTTCGAATTCGTGATTTTGCGAAGGATCGGCCGCGGTACACAGGATATTAATGCACGAGTGCGGCATTGATCGCGATGAGATTGATGATTTGCATTTTTAATGTCGAGTGTTTATGAGCGCGGTTTTGAGTTGATGGAATGCTTTGATTTTCGATGCTCTTGTGGTAATGATTTAAGAATTAACGGGGAGTATTGAATAATTAAATTAAATATTTCCGCAGGAATATTAAATATTCACTAACGGTGCATAAACTTAAACAAATATTTGATCAAAATAATTCTCTTGCAATCCTTATACTTTTCAACAATTTGCTTATTTTATATTAGTAATTATTTCGTCTCTATAATAAAACTATATGTACATATAATTTCAAATTTAGTACTTTTATTACAAGCAATAATTATAAGTAATAATTCTAATATTCTTTCTACTTTTTATTTTTACTGAAAGTTAAATAAAATTAGAAAGCATATCAGTGTTTTTTTAATCCAATAAAGCTTAAAGGCATAATACACTATCCTACTATTGTATTGAAACTGATTCCACTCAACACCTGCATGCTTCCTCGTCCATCCCGCCAATTAAAACCAAGAAAATACGTGGCACACGACTCAATATCGCATACCCGACACATCCCGAGGCGGCACTCAACTCCGCCCGACAATAATGGATCAAGCGGAAGCCGCGATCGCGTCTAAGGCGCCGCGCCGAAGTCGCTCAGGGCGCTACGCCAACTCGTTCGCACGGAAGGTGAGTACATCGACACCGCTCACAGACACGTAGGAAGTGCCGTCGTGAAGCTGCCACGGCCAAACGTGTCGGACAAAAGCGGCGGATGGAAGCGAACAGATTGGTTCACCTTTTTGCGCCGGCCGCAAACTGCTCTGCTACTGTCTCCATTTGCAGGGACAAAAAATTATGTAAACACGCCGCTCTCCATAGTCGTCGCGCGAAATTTCGAGTCCGCTCGTCGAGTTTGTGGAGCCGATTTCGCTTTGGAGAACGTTTTGCGATTTATTCTCTTTTTTTTCTCTCTTTATTCCTAATTCTAATTTGCTGACTGGTCTGTAAAAAGTTGGAATTGGCCGGCAAACGTTATTTCAATAAATCCTTCATAGTTTCTACCACAAAAGCTTCAACAAATAAATAATACGTTTTAATAAAAATCAAGTGAATCGAATTTCCTTCATGACTTTTATCATTAAGCATTGAAACAAACCCCATCACTCACCACACAAACATCATCATACTTCCCCCGTCTATTCTTCCATCAATTATTCCCGGCGAATATTCTTCGGGGTTCCTCCAAAATCCCTTCTAGCCCCCCGCTCAGCCTACTGTCCACCTCGGCCGGGTGCATTTCTCGCTCGGCCGCCGGGAGAAAGGCAGGAGAGCCAACCGACGACTCCTACCGATGCGTACAATGCCGTCCCAGAGGGAAGGAGGCTCCCGATCGATCTCTCGTCTATAAAAGCGCTCGGCGCCGGTCGATCGATCGACATACCGACGCGGCAAGTCGCGTGGCCTCGTGTGCGTGTGTCGTCGTGGGCCGCCCGTTTAATCGGGGCTGCTTTTTTTAGTGCGCAATACGAAGAGACAAGCTGAGAGAGAACGAACGGCGAATGAAGATCCCGGTGAGTCGGCCTTCCTTTATTCAGAATCGCGGTTACGGAAGAGTGAAATATGCGCGAGATGTGACGCTGCGGGTTTTGGGGGGAGTTTTTTTTTGGGGTGGGGAGGGGGTGGTACTTTATTTCGGCTGGGGATTTGGTTCTGTGCTTGATAAGCTTTTACTTTCGCTGGCTGCCGATGCGCTGATGGATACGGATTGGAATCGAAAGTGGATCGATTGGTAAAGCAAGTTTTTTTGTGACGAGTTTTAATGCGAGTGCAATGCTCGCATGTGTCGTTTAACCGCGTCGATTTCCACTTTATTGGCGGTCGTTGGAAAGCTTGTGTGAGTACCGAAGACAGTTTTTCGGAGCGTGTACTTTGGAGTAATTAATTTACTTTTGCAAAACGAAATGTTGTTGGAAAGCCGTTTTAATTATACACTTTATCCGCTCGAAGTATATAGCCATGAAATTGAAATGTTGGGCTAATTTGAGCATTAAACTTGGATTTGTTAGCAATTCAGGCCGTTTGATTGCGCTTTCGTCTAATTACTTGAAAACTTAATGAGTTAACTCAAAGGGCAATGTTTTTAATAAATAAATATAATAATCTTTTAAATAAAAGTTAATAAAAATTATTAATTAATCAATCAATTAAACCGCGATTAAATTATTCTTTAAACAAAAGAGTCTTAATATCAACTAAAGATTAAAAAAGCTACGAAAACCCGAAACTCAAAACTGTTCTTCAGCTCCCCAATAACGACAATTGCTTCGAGTTGCAGGTGATTCTCATCGCAGCCGTCGTGGCCGCGGGAGGCTCGCGGCCGCCTCGCTTCTACGACTCGGACTTCCGCGACTCGCCCCCCTTCTTCGAGGGTCCGCCCCGGTCGCTGTACTCGAAGGACGACACCTTCCTGAGGCACCATCCGCGAGTCTTCGGCAATGAGTTCGACGACGACGCGCCGCCGCGATTCCGCGAGGGTCGCGTCTTCTTCGACTCGCCGCCCACCTCGTACTTCCCGCCGCGCAGACCGAACCACTTCTACCAGGAGCAGCATCCGCGCTTTCAGGAGGGATTGACCATCTCGCAAGTGTACATAGGTGAGTGGAAAGCTTTGGGCTCGGTCACGTTGCGGGTTTTAAGGACGCGAGGGGTGACTTTTGAGTATAGAAGCTCAAGATGAGTGTAGATGTATTACGAAGTCATTTTTGAGGTTTCTTTTTTTTGTTATTTTTAATCTTGATTATATTGAAATATCATATAATTTGTAAGTAATTTCATTTATAATGATTTTAAAAATATTATTACTTGTAATATGTTTGAAATGTGAAATGTTAATTAAATGCATAACAATAATTTAATAAAATAATTTTACTAAAATCATTTTCTCACAAATTATAAATTTTAAAGATTTTCAATACCTGCAACATGGGTAAGATTGTATTTTAGCAACATATAAAATTTTAATGATAATGTATATTAATCACTGTACGTATTGCACTCACGTAACATTATAGCACTTAAATAATTAGTGAAAAGCGACATAGTAAATTTGGTTAAATAATATTTTTCGTAATAAACGAAAAAGTCCGTAATGAATATCCCTTTAAATTTATCTTACCTCTTCTTCTCTAAAAACTACCAACCGACATGTCGAAACGCTAAACAGGTCCACCGCCGCCAGCGCCAAGCGATGATCCTAAAAAATCGACAATTCCCACGCCAGATGAGCATTCGGCTGGTACGTTGGGACCGCAATCCGCAAAAGTTCCGACGCCAACGGCAACGACGACGGTTCAGAGGCAACCTCTATCCTTCGGTGGACACGCCAATCATCTCAGCTTCGGTGAGTTAACTTCCGCTGTACCAGCTCTCCAAGCTTCAACTTTTAAACGGACTAGATTTCTGAAACTGTTTAATGTTTTTATAATAGTGCGCTTTTCAGAAAAGGAAATTCACGTGAATTTTTAATGAAAATTGAAGTAGTTTTCTTTCACTGTTGATTTATGCGACTAGAATTTTCCTTTCAGAAATCTACCGACAATATCACCGTATAATCCCATTAATAAATCAATGCAGCGAACAAAGAAAAAACTGATTACAAACTAATAAATACTAAATTCAAACGCTTCCCATTAAAAAATGGCACGTCCGCGCCGCGATTAAAAATCCAAATCCAACACCCTCTCCCCCCGCGATATCACCACCTTATACACAATCCCGCCTAACGTCGATAAATCAGGCTCCGGGCAATAAATCAATTTCCCCCGGCGAATTGTATGCGAGCCGCGCGCGGCCCGACTTATGCTTCGTTAAAGGTGACCACGGCCTGGGCTTCGCCTCGGTGGCCGGTATCACGGCGTCGGATATTAATCCGCTGGACATTGCCGAGATTACGTCGACGACTTCGGCGGCGGGGGGAGGAGGCTCGCCGACGATAGGGCTGCAGCAGCAGCAGCAGCAGCAGCACTCGACCGGTTCCGGGGTCCAGGTATCGGCGCAGCAGGCGGCGACGAATCCGCCGAGCTCGGAAGCGCCGACGTCAGCAGCTGCCGCCTCGGCGACCCCGGCGCCGAAAATCGCCAGCAGCCAAGCAGCCACTCAGCAGTCGGGCAATAGCGCGAGCACGGTAAGTAGCAGCCGAGGGAGAGCTGATCGAATCGAGCGAATAAGTTGTTCGCCGGGTTTGGGATTTCTGGCACGAAACCGCGCCAAGGAGTGGACATCGCCCGGTGAGCGATGCAAAAATTGGATGGGGAGGAATATTGGCGGAGCTTCGGGTGATACATATTTATAGTTTTTAATGAAAAGACTGTCTATAAAATTTATTCTATGTCGGTTTATTAAATTTATTGAATGAATCGGTTTTATTATTTATTTATTTATTTATTTATACAGAGTAACTATTAAAAATGAAAACTTTATTAAATCATAGAATAGTACAATCGTTGTAAAATGAAATTATACCTCGAAAGAAGAACGAGCAAAATTAATAAGAAATTTTCTAAAGAAACATTTTCAAATAAAATCAATACGTCGTAATGTAAATATTGAACTATACAAATTTAATTGTAAACCTATTACGTGTCTTCAATAATGAGCAGTATTTGCAGCCGGTTCTAATCGAAAGCCGTGCAGTTACATTCGATTTCGATGCAAATATCAATCCGGAACTGGGAACAAATAATCAAGATCGTGAACAGACGTGAAGTTGAGGAAAGTTACCATCTTGAAAGGCGTTCCAAAAGGGCTCCTCGGAACTATTTTATGATTCCGCCCAGCCGTGCGAATATAGTCGGGGCTCGATTAAATACTGGAGGGGGAGGAATTCTCGTCGCGATAGATGAATGAGCAAGTGTTAAATGAAACTTCGTAATTGTTTTCAGCTCAGCTATTCGGAATCCACGACTCCGAGTACGGCGACGAAGCCAGACTCGGCGACGCCCAGGTCACGCTTGGAGTCCGCGCAGCATTCGGCCAACCGAATGCCTGTTGTTTCAATGATGGTTTACGAATCGCCGAGGACGCCTTATGATTTTAGGTATTAAGTGTCTTTGTATACAGCTTTTTACCTCTTATTAAGTGAATTACGTGATTTTGACAATGGAATTTATTTTCACTTTTATTATTTTGACTATGTTATTCATTTTAGAAGATTTATTAGATTTAATAGTATGTAATATGTTGCTTTAAATAATGGTTAATCCTGTACAATTACTAAAAAATATACTTTTTACTTCATTTTTACCCACGAATAGAATCTTATGCATTAATTTCTGGCACTTTTCAATATTTACTCAATATCCAATCAACATGTTATTTCCGTTTTGAGCAATATATTAATTATTCGAATACCGCAGAATAATCGGTTCAATAAACTAAAAATTAATAAAACATCTTAAGCAGCCCCGTAAAAATGTCAAAATCAAATAAAAAAAATTAGTCAAATTTAATTAAATTCAGCCCTGATCGGATATCCGTACATTTTCACTTCTCCCAATTTCAAACGAAACCTAACGCATTTTAATAAAACCCCTTCCACCGAAATAGAACGGTGACGCAAGATTTTCCACCGGCCGCCCACGGACAGCTACCGATAGAGTCGTCCGATCAGCAGCAGCAGCAGCTCCACATACCCGACATCAAGCAGAACCTCCTCATCTACGAGGCGAAGAATGGCTTTCCCTATCATCAATCCGGTCACCAGTTAATCCAGCAGCAAGGTAACGGCGCCGCGCCGCTGCGGCTTACCATTCCGACGGCACCGGTTTCGACGCCCCTGTCGGCGCAAGCAGCCGTCTTCCCGATGAAAGTGGCGCTGCAGAATGTTAATTTTTTGCGCCAGCCGGTGGCTTATATGACAGGTGAAAAGAAAAAGACCTGAAATGATTGATAGCGGCTTGACCTTTAGGAGCGATAGTTGGATTTTTATTTGTTAGTAAATTTTAACGATAACGTGAAAATAAGTATTTTTAACTCGTTTTTCAGTTCCTAGTTCCTTCGCTTCACACTCCCCAGGACAAAATCAAATAAATCTGATGCACATATTGAAATTGAATAACCCAGTTAATACAGGTAATAAATTAAACAGTTACCGATGACATCACAAGTCAGCTAATAAATAAAATTTTACGTTTAAAATTTCAGCCTCTCAGATACCTTCTTACTATTTTGTGCAAAATAATGAGCAGCACAAGCCTGCGGCACAAATTAATGCAGGTATTCCCCTAGGTATGAAGATTTTATTTTTATTTTAAACATTTTGTTATTGCAATGAGAACAATATTGTATATACTTTCAGGTTCATTTTATATACTCCCAAATCAAGAGTCCAAGCAGCCTACGCAAGTTAATCAAGGTGTTTCTTCGGGTTAGTAGCTTTAAATTTAAGGTTAATTAATAATTTCTGCTTGGAAAAATTAAACTTTGCACGCTGTTTGTTGATACTCGAACATACTGTGGAATACCGCAGTGAAGTTTTTGTTCCTCGCGCATAATATTATTTTTTACTTATTTATATTATTAATAAATTCATAATTAAATTTTGTGATATCTTTGCGAATGTACATCAAACTTTCAAAATAAATTCTGAACAGTTTTATCAAAAAGAAAATTAAACTATTAAAAGAATAAAATTAAAATGATTTACACATAGTTACTTAACATTGCAGTTCCGCAAGTTTTCCCTCTTTTATTTAGAATTTTTTCGAAATTTCGCCTTTCCCTTCTGCTAATAAATTTTAGAAATTTATAAAATTAAATGGAAAAACTTGGAAAACTGTAATTATCAGTACCTCACTTCCCCTTACATTGAATCCTAATTCCAATTACAGGATTGCAGATACAACTAGGGGGCTTGGATGGAATAGAATACCTCGCGTCATCTAGTAATAACGAGCAAGTAAGACCATCAGTGCTGAATATCGGCAAAGTTGGTGCAAATCTTCAAGAACAATTTCAATTACCTGAGGCTATGTTTACCAAAGTAAGAAATTCCAATATGCTATGCTAAAATCAGAAGCTATGCACGCGGTGCTTAGAAAGTAGACTAGACATCATTAGTTCAAGTAAAAATTTAAATACTTTCAAGAGGGATGGATATCAAATTTGTTAAAGACAAGAGATAAATTTTTCACTTTTTATATGTTCGTAAATTTTTAACTGCCGGTTCTAAAATGAGTCTAAATTTCAATTTAGTTTTACTTAAAAAAAAATTCGAAAGAAGATTAATTGTTCCAAGTATTCTGAAATTCTTAAATATTTTACTCTTTTTTTAGTCCTGATATTTCTCTTCCGGGTTTAAAAAATCTTTGTGAAGAACATTTTTATATCAAATCTTAAATGTTTAAAAAAAAATAACGCTTAGGAAGTAAGCACTTCCTTGCGAGGCGTCACAACAATAAATGACGTCAATAATTTGATAATTTTTGGCTTTAAATCATTAGATAAAAAATTATAATTTTATATGGAATACTTTCACTGTGTAAGATATACGATTTCCAGAACTGAAATAATCAATACGTAAATCCTAAAATTGTTGTGTAACAGAAATACATTCCATTTTAAGGGATTAGCCACTATTTACTTTAGTGAATTTCTCCTTTTAAGGCGTTAAACCTTACATACTTGCCTGAAGAATGTTTCACATTTTCACTCCAAGAACTGAAAGGGTTGTAAATGGCGCTCATAAATATTCGTTTTTAACAAGAGCGAATTATGCTACAGTTATATTCTCTTTGCTTTATAATAGGAAACCAACATCCATTTTATTTAGCATTCAATTTTGCTACATTCAAACTGTTATTGTTTTCAACTCTAGAATTCTGAAAATAATTTTAACTTTATATTAATCTATGGAATATACTACTATTATATAATGCGCCATTAAAAGAAGGAAGATTCATTTAATTTTTATCACAATTTTAATATTATAACTTTAGGATGCAGCTACTTACAAAATGGATAAGACTGCAAACAGTAAAATGCTTAAATTTCAGTTCTTCTATTCATCGTAATGGGATTGAAAATTGGGTTAATGAAAAGCACTTTTCATACGTTATGAGATTACGATGAAAAGTTTTTCAGGCCAATTATTTTTCGTACCAGAAACATAATCCTGCTTTTAAGCCTATATAACTGAAAAAGATAGCTTTGTAGGAAACTTCTTTAAACGCAGAACTCTTTATTCATTATTCATTTTTTGACTGTTATCAGATTAAAAAAAGTAGCGATGCACTTTGCAAGTTTACAGATTTGCAATTTGGCAAGTAATTATTAGATTATTTAGATTAAGAAGTAAAATTATATTGATTTTTAAAGGATATTAAGATTTCAATTATTGTAGTTCATAATCAGCACAATCTAAAATTAGCCCTCATTTCTTATAATAATTCTTCGCCATATTAATATTTTATACTACATAATTTTTGCATTTAAATATTACATATTTTATTTCTTAGTAATTTTAAGTGCTTTCAAATTCACGAAGAAATTTAATAACTCCTACCTCGCAAAGCTACGAGAATCTCAAGCAAGCCAAAAATTTAATAAACTTTCTCACCTATACACGTCGACATACGAAATTCCATTTAAAAGTGTCGCCTCCTTTTCAGCGAAATATTTCGTCTCGGCCGTGAAAGGGAAAAAATAACGATAAATTTCCAGCTCGTCTTTGAATGCCGGCTACTACCCTGATTTCTTATTTTCTTTTTTTTTTCCAGATTGGATTCGGCCAGAACCCTTGGTAGAGATTAAGTCTTCCGGCGTGCCAAAATTTCTCAGCTGGCACACGAATTCGGCCATTGTCGAAGTCCGCGAGAAAATTGCCCGATGGAGCGGAGGCACAGAGGGATGAGAGAAGATATTCATCCTGTTTTGACGATGAAACTGAATCCAATTTCAGCTGTCGGCAATATTCTACGTGGACGTTAAAGGAAATGTAATTTGCGCCGTGATTGGCGGTCATTGCGCGGATAAAGGACCGAACTGGTGCTTGTAAGACTGTTGTAAATCGTACTTAGCTCGGATTGTTTTTTTTTTTTTTGTACTATTTTATTAATGTTACTATTATTATATTTTGTTGTTACGATCTTTGTAAGATTTGTATTAAAGTTGTTAAATGTTTTTATTGCGCACTGTGTATTTCGATTTAGCACTGATTATGCAGTAATATGATGCGTCTATATGTAATCAGTATTCTATAGAATTGTGTGAAATTGTAAATTTTGTTTCCTGTAATCAATTAAATTATCTGTTATTTTATAAAAAATTCAGGTCTTCATAGCTTATTTAACCTACTATACTTTGATTAAAAAAACTTAGTTAAAATTATTGATGGAAAATTGTAATAAATGTTATTTATCCTTGAACTAATAAATTTTTATGTTTTATAACTTGATAGGAATTTCTTTAAAAGTTTATTACCAAAAACTTCATTTTTTAATTTAATGTTTGTTTTCCACAAATAATAATTAGGTTTCACAAACAGTTACGAGTTTATCTTTTGAAAACGATTTTTACAACATTCTGCTTAATCTCTTACAGCACGGAAAGCGTAACAAAAATTGTCTGCCTAATTTACAAACAAGAAAATAGCGTTTACGGCAACCAAAGATACAAACGAAAATTTAATTAAAACTTCGGAAAAAAAGCGACGAACGACGCACCGCTCGATCAGGGAAAAGCGTCAGGGGGCGATAAAAAAAAAAAAGAAAATTTTTCATTAAACTTTTAAGCAGCTTTCGACGCGCTTTACTTTCCGGGGGCTCTCCCCCCTTTGGAAAAAATCTGCAAGTCTTCCCGAGCGTTGATCCTGGCACGCGCGCAAGGGAGGCTCTTGATTCGAGCCGACTGGATCGTTGCTCGTCTAAGGCTTTACGGTTCCCTTAACGTTTCGCCGCGCTTTATACGATCCGTAATTAGTCGTAAGAAGATGATAACAAGCTCGTAAAAATGCCGGCGATAAAGCGGAATGGTCGAGCGACGAAATAGTGGCGATTCTTCTTCGTCGAATGGCGGGGAGTTGAATTTGCTGATGCGATACTTACTGGTATTGATGTTTCGTGCATCGGCGGTTCCTCATTAGTCCATTTACTGTCGTGGTTGCTATTCTTGTTACGCGGCGCCGTTCAAACGAATAAAAGAAATGATGAGAATACAATTCAAAGGTAATCTAAAGGTATATAACAAATAGTCAACAATGAAAGATTGAAATCTATAAATAAAATTGTATATATTTAAAATAAGGAAAAACGGTGAACTTAAAACGCAGCATTAAAAAATAGTTTTCAGTTCTTCAGAGGTAAGGATTCAATAAAAAAACAAGACAAGTTCAACTTATTCTATAATTTATTAGTTTTAACAATCTCACGTGTCCTTGTTTATGTCATCTTATTAATGCCAGTGTTAATTTGTGTTGGTGTATACGTGTCTCTGTGTGCGTGTACCAGATTTCCCTTATTTAATTGTTCTGGATGTATTTTCCTTATCCTCCTTACAACGACATTCTCATCGGTACAACACGTTCGCATTTCTACGATTACAAGAATCTCTTAACTCCGTCCATACTCTTCTCGCGAAACGTTCCCTTGTACACACTGAACTTTTTCGTTATTTTAATTTTATATTTTTTTCTCATGTTCATTAGTATTTTTTTTGTTCTCGCAAAACGAAATAAACGACGCGACTTACGACCTAAGCCCTGTATAGACCATTGTTACGATAATAAATAAGAAAATCCATAGGAAAAACAAAGCGCACGCGCTTCGCCACTGTACTTGCGCAAGTTTCGCAAAGCTTTATTTCTTCGTTTTGTTCTCTGTCGGACACTTACCGATCATTCGCTCGGCACGATAAGAAATTATCTTTGGCGAAACGTTTCTAAAAGGTTTCGAATGTATTTACATGTAAAAATGACTTTCGGAACGACGAATGTTCCACGCAACAACCAAGAAAATGGCTAAATGTATTTCAGCCACCGTCGACTCGTGTCTCAATCGCCACTCCTTCTCAACCGATACATCGAGCTTCCTCAGTTTGTTGAAAGTTTAAGTGAAGTAAAGGCGGAACAAAATAATTTCTTGTCGTGCTTCAAGAAGAAAAGGACTTTTTACAATAATCTCTCGACACAGTGACTGCACCTCCTTATCGGAGACAAGGAAATGCAGTGATTGATCCTTTAAACGCGCCCGCAAACTTCCGGTCGCCTCCGGGCTCAGTTTGAGGTCGCCGGAAGTTCGTTTTTCGCTTGCTCAAAATGAATTTCACCCTCTCCGCTGCAAATTCACAATCGGACACTCGACAGTATATATTTACACGCGACAGATTTCACGCCTAGCTACGCCATTTGCTTTGTACACGTATCGCTAATTTTCTGTTTTTTCTTCTTTTGTTTTTTTTTTAATATTATACACTCTCGCATTGCGAAAAATTCATCATTATTTTCCTTTCGGTTAAAAGTCGCATCAGAAGTTATTTACAAGAAGGAAACGTATCAGGTTAGAAAAATACAGCGATTCTTACGAGGTGAGACTGTAGGAAAATTCTCTCTTTCTCTCACTTATTTTCTAACACTCTCAGATTGCTCGAAACAACAGAAGACTAGATTTTATTTTAATTACACATTTATCAATCGCTCTCAAGCATACAGTTTTTTTATTTTCTTATAGCAATTGTTTCATCTTGCCAGCTGAGAAACGTCTTTTTGTTTTTATTCTTTGGCTACGATTAAATTAGATTTTTTCGTTTTCTCGAGGTTAATTATTACTTTCCTCTAAACGTCTGCTTTCCATAACTTAGAATTACTTTTTTTTTATCGCTCGACTTTCGATCGTTTCCTTGTTATCGCGCGAAGGAAACTTCGATTACGAAAAAAAAGGAAAAAGCTCTTCGCGCTCTGTTTTTTTTTTACTTTTTTGGACTAATGAGAGAAAACGTCTAAAGCAATGAAAGCTCTCAATATTATTGATTTCTGCCGGCTAAATTTTGCTCTGCAATGCCTCGATGAAATAAACTGAAAGTCTTTCGAAACTACAATCGACAATCTTGAAAAGGCACAGAGTATAAGCTACACTTTATAGTCAAGTAGAAGATTGTTACTCATATTATGCGAGCATGTAAGCTAAATTGGAAACTTAATAGTATTATGGAACCTTCTATTGATGCAAGGCAAATATAATGAGAGAATGCAAGTTTTGAAGCTATGAAAATGGCAGATTTAAGTTCAATTGAATATTGAACTTTAAAGTTTCTTTTAGTACATTTTTGTAGAAATACAAACAAATTAACGAAATTAATCGCTTTATTTTCTTTGGATGAGTGAATAAATGCTACTTTTACGTAATTCTATTTTTTTCAAATTTGGCGAAACGATATTAGACTTTCTTGTATTGCGATTCGTAAATATTTTTAATGGAATGAATGCGAACCAAGCAGTCAACAGTTTTTACTTCGAAATCGAGCTGTACACTTTCAAAGGCTCTAGCTGCTCACCAGATCTGCGTACGAAAGTATTGCACTCGTTCCGTACGGTTTTTTAATAAAAGCTTCGTCTAAACGATTTCAGCGCTTTCGTTATATATATATTCGTATATTTGCAAATGTACAATGTAGCCTTAACAAGTCACGTTTTATTAAATAATCTCGAGCGTTATAGTCATGGCGAATATCTAATGGCACGTTCGCGTCGCGCCACATTTTTATTTTACTTTTTCTAAACTTTATCGCTTTTTCTTGCAAGTTCTTCGAACCGTATAGACAAGTGGACGAGTTCACTTAAATATTTTATCTCAGAAACGGGCTGTAATACTGCTTTTTTTCTCCATCAAAAATTCACTTTGATATGTTTGAAAATTCGGTAGTGGGATTTTTTTTTTTTTTTACACAGCCAACCGGGCAAAAGTTTCGGAGTTGACGTACGTTCCATTTAAGGTTTCTTCAAAGTAAATATTTAAAATTGCGAACGAGAAAATATACATTGCGACATCGTAACGTTATAATACAATCATAACAATATATAGATTTAAAATTCATCCGAAAGAATGGCAAAAATTGGCCGGACTATAAGGAGAAATAAATGAATTATCTATCCTCAAAACCAATTTTAGAAAAATTTTTTTCAAAATTTAATTAGATAATTGAGATTAAGAATCGAAATGTATATGCTATTCTCATTGTAAATTATGAATATGAAAGGGTGGCGAAACGCTGCTTACTTTTATCAAAACAGAATTTAAAGTTTACATCTTATTACACAAATAATTTTGTTACAGTTTAGTTAATTTCCCTCATCCTAACGTTAAATATTTTGAATCCGTAAAAACAAACGCCGAAGAATCCCTTCAGAATCTAGTTCAACTAAACGAATAACTTCGAGGATCAGCAGTGTTTACAAATTTGAAAACATAATCAGTGATTGCTTAATATCGCCTTCGGCCGAGGAGAGGGAGAAAAAAAATCAAATATCGCTACGAAGTTACGAGCTACTAATAATACTGCCGCGGCATCTAGTAGTATTCTTCCATTCTTAGCGCAATATATTTCCGTAAATATACTGCGCGGAGCAAACATCGCTCTACAGTTTTAACCTAATCCCACGGCTGCGCGGACCCTTTATCTCTCTCACTCTCTCTCTCTCTCTCTCATATGTATCCTAGAAAATTGGAAGCTTGTCCGCCTCATACATGGAGAGGAAACTTTGTCGTATTCTCGGGGCGGAAAGGGGGAAGGGAAAGGAGAGAGAAAAAAGCGATGCTGTTGCGTTTGCTTTTGAATCTCGGGAGAGCGAGGGCGAGAGCTTTCTGACTTTTTTTTCATTGCTCAAACAGTAATCTCGGCATAATGAAAGTAAATCGCGCGATGAGGGAGTTTGCGTTTTTATTTTATTTCTTCTTTTTTTTTTACCAAGGACGGTTTATTTCCGTGTAGGAAAGCGCGCGTTTTTTCGCTTACATAACTCTCGTTACCTTCCTTCTCCTCTCTCTCTCTCTCTCTCTCTCTCATTTTTTTTATACAGACTCTAATTTTTAATTGGTTTAGAAATAACAGTCGAATGAGCAATTATTTTAGAATCAACGAATCTAAACTCTGTCAAACTTATTGATTAACTAATTTTTAACGAGAATTTATAGTTTTCTTTGACATCGAAGACAAGTGGTGACGAGAAAGTCAGCTACCCAACATATGAATATAGATTTATCATTTAAACAAGAATTCTGCAAGCACAGAAATTATTGGCAAGCAGTAACAACGTTCGTACATTACCCCCAACAAAATTATGACTTCAGAACCCCAAAAAACGAAGAAAAAAGAAAAAAAAAAAGAACAATCGAAGATGAGTATTACTTTCATAAAGTTCCCGGCGGTCATCTCGTCTGTCCTCTTTCTCGGCGCGTCCACAGACAAACGTAATTTACATACCTTCTCGGCGCGAAGCAACAGAGAAAAAGCCACGAAACGTTTCATTGGTGTTGGATACATAGCCGTCATCGGTGTCGATCGGCGCGCGATCGTTTTACCATTGTTCATTAATCGTTCGTCGAGATACTTCGCGGCGTCCCAGCCCCCCCTTTTACAGGCTGATGAGCTTGCGGAAGGCCTTGCGGAATTCCGGATTGAAGAGGGTGTAGATCACGGGGTTGACGAAGCTGTTCATGTAGCCCAGCCAGGAGGTCGCGATGAACGCCGGCACCCCGGGCTGGCAGTTCGCCTCCATCTTCGAGCACAGGGCGTCCATGATGTTGCACGTGAAGAATGGCACCCAGCAGATCAGGAAGACACCTGGAGGCCGAGGCGGGCAGTTGCGTTTATACGGATATTGAGAGTTGTATTACTTTTTTTTGGGTTGTGATATTTTGTTTGGGGAATAATTTGAATATTGTGCGAGTTATTAGGAATGAAAATTTTATTTTACAAAGTGTGATATGTCGCGATGAATTATTTTCGAATTTCAAGTTTTCCATGAATCTAAAGCAGACGAAGCTGTATAAAATGAAGTGCCATGAAAAAAGGGAATCATAAAGATGTTACGTTTCCTTCGAGCGAAAATCGGTTTTCTACGTGTTCTCTCTCTCCTTTATTTAAATTTAAACATTACAGAAGATGAAAAAGACGTGTACAGATTAGCATTTTACGAGCAATTTAATGCGAAATAAAAACGCGTTAAGCGCGCTTTATGAATCGTATTTCAAGGGGTTATTGATCCTGTGCAAGTTTATTTTAATTATTCCTTTGACCCGCATCGGGATAAAAAGCAAACATAAACAGTTACGAGAAATCGTTTCGTTAAATTACGATACGTCGAACGAATCATTCGCTACTCGTGGTAATGATTGAAAGCTCAAACCGACGGCATTTATTACTCCGCTTCGCGCATTTCGATATCAGATTTTAACGTAAAATATATACATATATATGCATCCTCCGTCCGTCAATTAAACTTCCCTCATAAATAATTTACGCTTTACGAAGTTTTGGCGAGCATTTCCCGGGGAGCTCCTGTCGCATTAAAAAAAACCCGTCGGACTTTGCATTAAAAAAGGCGAAATAAACTATTTATGCACCACCGGATTAAATTCGTAAGCCCGCCGCGGTAAAATTTGCATTGTCACGGCGCGGCGCGGGCGGCGCAAAATTTTTTTAATAATTGAAATCCCAACAATAGAAACAATGGCCGTAACCGACGAGGGTCGCTCTCTCTCTCTCTCTCGTTATCGTCGTTTTCATTGTTATGCCCGGCTCTCCTCCGGGGCCTTATTAAAGATTACGAAAGGCGATTCGAACGGCCCCTCGGAAGTCGCGGCCAGAGGAAAGTCCTGCATACAATGGTAATCCTATGCAGAGCCAGTCGACTCACCTCCTCCTCCTCCCTTCACTTACGACTCCGCGGGGCAGACAAGCGGAATATAGCGTTTTCCGCGTTTTTCCGGTACATAAACTCCGCTAATGCCGAAAATAGGGAAAACTCGGGAGGGAGAGAGAAAGGGGGGGGGGAGGTGTACACACAACGTACCGAGGACAATGGCGAGGGTCTTGGTAGCTTTGCGCTCCTTCTTCGCCGAGATTTTGTCCCCCTTCTTCTTGCTGGCCTTGTTGGCCTTGCGCAGGTTGAAGCGCGAGCCCGACGACTCGTTCTTGCGCTCCTTTTTGCTGGCGTTCGTGGAGCCGCCGCCGCCGCCGCCGCCACCAGCTTCGACGGTGCTGTTGCTCGCGCCCACGATGCTCATCACCGGCTGGATCGGCGCCGTCGTTCTGGAAACGGGAGTGTTCGATCGATTGCGCGATACATGAAACTCTGTTCTCTCCTTGCTCAAAGCTGCTTATGCTGTCTTATTGCGCGAGAAAGTAAAGGGCCGACAGACTTTTCTTTGCGCTGTTACAAGAGCGAGCTTAAATGCTGCTTCAACGGTTTTAATTTACTTTTTACAATTATGAATGTATCTGAAATTCTAAATTGACAAAGGTCTGCGATTGAATTAAATGCTTTGCATTTATTTATTAATTCTTGCTACCAAATTATCAAGTAATACAATTTAAATTTATTATAAAATACAAACGAGAAGTTTGTCTGATAAGATATTTATATTTCTACTCAAAAACACGTCACGCACTAATATGATTGACTTTGAATTCCAGTGTTTCTCAATCGCATAGCTACCTGCCGAACTGAAGAGGCAGCAACGATCCAATATTTTGAATCTGCTTGAGTTCGTGCCTGCCCGGGCCACCGCCGTTCTTCTTCGCTTGCTGCTGCTGTAGCTGCTGCTGTTGCTGCTGCTGCTGCTGCTGCTGGAAGGAGGAGGTGCCTCTGGGAGGCGACGAGGAGGTCGACGAGGACGGGCCCGAGGTGCCTTTCGGGTGCGGACTGGGACTCGAGTTCTCTATCGTCACCTCGACGGCGTCGGTGAGCATCGCGCTGCTCATCCCCGCCTCGTATCCGGAATCCTTGCGATTGGCGCCGCTCAGCTGGACCTGCGTCACCGCGCCGCAACGACAACTGCGCACGGAGGAGTAGATCGTGGTGTTAATTGACAGGTCGGGGTAATGGGGGCTGTTGCACGCGATGTACTATTATTTTTTGTTTCGACGATCTAAAAATTTTTTCGAGGATTTCGTGCTTTTTTACAGGTGTTCGAGTAATGGAATTTTTTTGAAAACTGATCTTGTTAAATTTGAGCTTTAGGAAGAGGTTTTTTAAAAGTATTTTAAAAATATTTCCGAATAATCTAGAAGTTTTACAATTAAAGAAGTAACAATAAAAAATTGTATTTGATACAATTTGAAGCCAAAATTAAAGCAAACATCCGTTAGTTTGACAAAATAATTTCTAATTTTTTGAGAGAGAAAATTTTAAAATGAACCGAATTTATAAGAAAAATTTTATTCGATTTATCGATAAATTAGGCAATTAAATTAATTATTAGTCCGTCTAAAGTGTTCAAGTAAAATTTCATTTTACCGAGAGCTGTTGCCGATGTTGAGTAGAATATAAAACTAACTTTATTTTAAAACGCAATAAAAAGGCTTAAGAATTCACGGAACCATTCAGTTTCTTTCATTAAAAGAAGTTCACTTTAGTTCCTATCTTAAAAGGTAGACGGATGCTGTAATTAGTACACAAAATCAAAGATCGATACTCGACAACTGGTAACGAGTTTCTATCGCTCTCCATTGTAACGTTCCTTATTGCAGAATATCAGTCTCATTCTTCGGAGGGACAAATGAAGTTCGCCTCTCTTATACTTCTCCAATCTTTTTTGTCCTCTTTTAACATTTCTTTCTTTAATTCTTTTATTGTCTTTAAACAAAAAATAGGAGTTCTTGCTTTGTTTTTTGCGCTAAAGACATTGTCCTTTTTTAAGTGGATTCAATTTAAATTCTAATTCTAATTATATATGTTAAATTTCTTTCTTTACAATTCGAAATGTAATTACTTCCATTGTATTAGAACGCGGGGCAGGAAAAAATTTACAAAGCATTTCAGATTTTTTGATGATAATAAGCGAAACCATCTCTCAAGGCAATCCTTAAAAGAGTTCCGCTTTCCATCTTCCACCCTTAATTTCCCGGTAGACGGAAGCGGTTAAAAAGAATACAGTCGGCATCTTTTAATTCGCTAAGATTTCGCCGGCCGTTAATGCTTCCCTCTTTATTTCGCCGCTAGTTGAAATAGGTAGCAGGTAGCTGGGCGGGGTGCCGGGGAGGAAGAAGATGCCTTTTTTTCGTTTGGGGTGCTTGAAAAAACTTTACGAGGAAAGTTTCGAAATTGCCCGTCTTTTAATTTCCGTCCAGCGGTGAGAAATAAAGGGAAGAGACGTAAAGAGAGCACGTAAAAGGGGAGTCTTCCGCTGGCGTTTTGCGAAACGT
The DNA here is from genome assembly GCA_900474385.1 of Ormyrus pomaceus. Lineage (NCBI taxonomy): Eukaryota > Metazoa > Arthropoda > Insecta > Hymenoptera > Ormyridae > Ormyrus > Ormyrus pomaceus. The sequence continues at coordinate 90,299 of UCOM01000108.1, forward strand.
CTGACGCGAAAGAGGAAGACACGGAGGAAAGATGCGTGAGAAAGAGTTTAGCTCGGGGAAGAGAGAACGTCGAGGCAGGATGCGCGTGAAAAAGGCGGATGTAACGCTGGGGATATAAAAGGAAATAACGCTGACCAGGAGAATAGTGTTGTTGAACAGGTTGTAAATAAACAAATGGAGTGGGAGTTAATTTTACGTCGTTACCAAGTGTATTTTGGTAAATTTCGTGATACTGTTTGACTGGAATTTAAAATGAATTTTAAAAGTTATGTTTTTAGTTGCTTTTGGGGACTATACTAAGCTATGAAAATGTGGGTTAAAGTAAAGGTTTGATACTTAAAATACAAAGAAGATAAAAGAATATTTCCTAATTACAGTACGTTCTGAAGCATACTTGGCGATATTCCAAGAGAAAAACACAATTAGGTTTGTACTTTAAAATAATTATCTGCTTGCTGTAAGGATGTACAGAATGACATAGGTTTGGACTAAATTTTTATTGAATAATATTTGAGCACCAATGCAATTCTATGAAAAATTAAATTGCAACCTAGAAATGCAGCAAAACATAAATCCGTAACAAAGAAATTGCTTGAAAGTTACTCTATATGCTTTAGAGATTATATAAATCGGTAAGATTAATCAAGGAAAGATTAATTAATGAAAGATTATTGGTTATATAATTTATTATAGTTTGGAGATGAAAGTATAGACTTCCTGCGCAGGTCTTAACGCATTCGGCCTTTTTCTACTTAAAGTTAAGAATAGTTTTTGCTACTAAATTATAACGACTATTTTATCATTTACAATATGAATAATTACGTAAAAGTGTTTTAAAGATAGAAATATCAATTCAGACAATCATTTTTAAAAAACAATCAATCGACAAACGTTTGCATTCAAATTTCTTTTATACATAACATTTTCCTTTCCAAAGCCAAAGCGACTTGTTTCTCAAAAGCAGCCTGCAGCAATTCGTAAACATTTAATTTTTCCGCAAAATCTTAATCCCGGCGCAGTGCGCCAGCGAAGAAAAGGCAGAAGCGAAAAGGAAGAGGGCTAAACGGTCGGGGGGGTGAGCGCGGTGTGCGCGCGAGGGCATCTCGCCGTGGCTGTGGCCAGCGGCAACTTATCTTCAGAATAAAAGGAGAGCGTAATTTCCTGCCGGAGGAGTCCGGCTCGCGAGCGGGCGGGCAGACAGGCAGCTAACTCTCTGCAGTCATGTCGGAAGCGCGCGAGAAACCCCCGTGTCGTATATAGGCCCGAGCTGCAAGCGCGGCGCTGCCAACTTTGCGCCTGTATATCCCAGGCGCAGAAGTAATACCACCTTAATTAGCGAATCCAGCCAATTAAGACGAAAGTTCGCTCCCGAGGAGCACCGAGAAAAGATGTGTGTGTGTTGGTGGGTGTGCGGTGTGTGCACGTGTATACACCCGGCCGGTACTTCCGCTCGATGCGCGCGGGGGAAATAATTGTTTCGACGATACCGGCTATTCGTCAATGACCGAACCCTCTGACCGATCCCCGTTTCTCTCAACTTTTGCAATTATTCCGGCCAGGATTTGAGGGGACGCGAATAACTGTACTCGGGGAACGGAGTTAGTTTAGGGATGATTGAAGATAGGGGATGTAAAGTGACAATCGCTGGGAGCTGCTGGGCCGAAAACTTTGCCGCTGGGATCGCCGTGTATTTATCGCTTGTTTTCGATGAAGTTTCGAATGCCTCGGCTTGCGTCATTCGGTAATTGTAATGATAGACCTTCGAGTACATTTCACATTAAAGGTTAAATTAGAAATTGCCTAGTTTGTTTCAGATTTCCTAGAGAATCGCAGTTCCTTAAATTTTACATAGTATTGATTAAAATTCAATAGAGAACATCGTTATCATTAAAAAATATCGTTTTCCAAACAGAAACCTAGAGAATGCAGAAGAGTACTCACGCGGCTTCCTCGACGACCGTGGCGAGGAAGAACTCGGTGCTCTTGTCGTTGGAGATGACGACGACGGGATCGAGTGGCGTCTCGTCCTCGTCCTCGTTGCTGCCCGAGGCCGTGTTCGTCGGCTCCTCGATGCCCGGCGCTACCAGAGCCGCAGCGCCCAGCGCCGTCTCCGCGAACCTTGCCACAGAATACCCACTACGTGTGACCTTAGTCAAATGTCGTTCTAAGAAGCCTCTACTGTTTACGGCATACACTAATTTCATTAATTCATGAACAGCCTGCTTTATCAAACTTTATTTCACTCGGTTATAAACTAGTTAGTTATTTCTATTTGTCAAGACTGCCAAGAGACTATTTATAGTTTTGACTGTGATAAGATTTATCGCAGCGCTGTAAAACGTTTCAAATTTGGAAAAGCGGGTTATGGATTCTTTTCAAGAATTTTTACTTCGGAAGGTGTAGTTCGTTTCGAGAAGTCAAGTTGGTCTGTAAGTTCTTAGGGGACATTTACTTTTATGAAGATGTAAAAGAAAGCGCACGCGTATCTTTAGAAAATTTCGTTTTTTCAAAAAATGCAACAAGAGAATGAAATATCTCGTAAAACAGGTTCCGAAACTTTACTTTAAATTTTATCACGGCGTTTACGAGTCGAAATGCTAAAAGTTTGGCGGAGTTCATGAAGATTTTTATTCCTTTATTTAATACTGAAATTTTCTTAACATTTACGAGTTTCCAAATTTGAAATTATTTTACTGCAATCTGAAGGATGTTGAAGGAGAATGTACACCAGCTGGATCGCGAATTCAACCGGAAGTATATAGAGTTTTATTCATAAGTCGAATAAAAGGGTGTATCGTTTTGGGTTTTTTTGTAAAATATGTGATATAACGTATTTTTAGGGTCGACATTTCTAAAATACGGTACAAGTTGTTACTTTTTTATTTGAATGTTTTACGTAAGATTGTCGTCAAATTTACGAATCAAAAGTGTAAATTCTCCTTTTTAAATGACTGAAAAGAAAATTATAGTAAGTGAAAATTTGTAATATTGTGTTTCTACTTTTCAAGCAAATTTCAAATCTCGCTAATTTATCAGCGATAAGCAGAGTGAATGTATGTCTGTAAATATGATCTGATTAGCTTTATGATAAAAGGTGAATAATATATAGAATATTATATAAATCATATCCACAAATACCAATTACTTTGTTAAATTATAATTGTTCATTAATCGTACACTATTAGGACTAAAGCAGTTCTTCCATAAGCCGAAAAGTAAATAAAACGCACAAACGAAGTAACTCGCAAGCTTTTTCAAACAAATAATATTAAAATAACCATATTATTTCTTTGTAACGAGCTCCAAATCAAAGGTAGCAGTTTTAATGAGCAAGCGTAAAAATCATTGCAACGACACGTCATGCAAGCAGAATTTATCGCCCCCCTAATCGGCGCATCATCAGCTTTTATTGCATGTAAAACATCAAGCCCAAAAGCTAATTACTTTCCCGACGAACGCCGCACTCTCATCGCTCGTCGAGCAACTATCCGGGAAACTCATTCAAACCATCAGCAATCAAAGTACCGAAACGTATATAACAAGTCTCGCGAAGAATGCCGCCGCAGCTTACACAGCGGGTGAAATTCGGCCGCTTCGACGGGGAGGGGAGGGGAGGGGGAGGGGAGGCGTGGCTCTCATTTCGCCATTTACATTGCGATCACAGAGCTTTCGTATTCCTGTGACGTCGATAAGTGACGAGTTTACTACCTTTTCTGGCCTCCCGCTCTCCCCGCCCCTCTGAGCGCGCATCTCGGATTAATGGCCAAGGTATATCGAGCCACTCTCTCTCCGCGCGAGATTATGCGGCTGGGGCAACCGTACGTATATGGACGATTCCGCGTCGGGAGCCGAATATCGGGGGGTGCTCGAATTGATGCGAGAGACATTTTTTGGGATCAGAGTAAGACGTTCGGCTCTCGTTTCTTTGTCTTTTCGATCGCGCCACCGGCCTGTTTTATATCCTCCTTGATGGATCGACGACGAGGGGACGCTCGAGCGTAATGCTTATGTACAAACTCGACGAGAACATAAAATTGCAGAATTTGTCTAATAATTAATTTACTCAACGCTCGTTCGCCGCGGCCACTTATCGGAAGCACCCTTTCATTATGATTAAAGTAAATTTTTTAAAAGCCCCCGCCGCCGGCTTTTTAAAAAGTTTACGCCGCGGGTAGTAAAAATTTATGAAATTTCGAAATTACACCCCCCGGAAATTGCGTTACCGGAAGGCTCCGTGTGCGAGAGCGCGTACAGAGGGACCTGCACTTTGCACGCGAAATTTACCTAATTCCAATTTATTGGAGCGAGAGGGCGGCTCAGGTCGTAGCCCCCCTCCCTCCCGTAAATAAGCGACTAGCTCGGTCATTCATTGGTCGGCCGAGCGCATTACTGTTAATCGAGAAATCATCGTTAGGTTTTAAGAAGAAATGCACGAAATTATGTTTATGGACCGGTCGCGACTTTGGGCAGTTTATCGTTTGTTCGGTTTCGACATTTCGCTGCCGACGCAACTTATCTTTTATGTTTTTGGCGAGGTAATTGTGCGTGAAATTTTATTAAGTACTTTATTTAAAACTATGGTATAATCGATAGAGGAATTTCATTATAATGCGGTTATTACCTTACTCTATATATTTTCAATTTAACGGCTAAAAAGCTGTGGTAATATTAACATTAAATCCAGAAATTATTACATTGAAATTCGTATCAATTATAGATTTTTCTACTTCATAAAGTCTGTCGACACAAGTAAACATTGATAATTACAATTTTTATTCTTTTCTGTTTAGTAAAATTTCTGCCGATTTTGACTACGAAATTCCCTTTGAAAATATTTATTAGCCTTTTATGATTTTCGATGTACTGTTCGACTCAGTTTTAATCATCGTAAGATTATTTTATCGCATAAACGCAAACTCGGATGAAAAATAATCGGATAATGTTTTATTGCAAGAACGAAAAAAGAATGGTTTGGAGATGAGCGAGCTTTTTATTTTGTTTTCTTCCTAATACAAACGCGAAGGCCGATTTACCCGGTTAAGCTTTTTTAAGCTCCGTAAAAATACTTGACGGGGTAAACGTAATGAAATAATCGAGAGTTAAGTTAGTACAGCAGTATTTGCGAATAACTTGTAGATAACGAACTTTCGAGTAATAAAGACTAATTAGATTATAACGTGTTGTAATATTATTTTACTTGTACTTAAAATGAATGTACTTTACAGATGAGAATAAAATTTGGTATTGTTTGAATTACATTTAAAGCATCTAATAATGAAAATGTAGTTTAAGAAAATTCTTAGAAGTGTAGGGCACATTTATTATACTTAACCTACTTAACTCGTATAGAAAGCCAATAATATATGCGAAAATTAATTGTATATGCATGCTTGAATTCAAAAAGCACAAACATAATATAAACTAACATGTTCTTGCTTACTCACCTTCGCGTGTTTGCTATGTTTTCTATTATACAGCCTGATTTTATGTCACCCATGTTTGGCTTTCGATTTGCCCGTTTCTTCTTTTCCCTAATGTGAAGTGCCTAAAAAAATGCCGCACATTCTAGTAATTTGCTCAGATACCTATTTTCTTTTACATAAATTACTATGAATATTACAGTAAAATAAATACAACATTAGAAACAATCGTTAGTATCATTTTAAAATCGTTATTAGAATGATTAAAATCTTAAAAAAACCGAATAACAGTTCAATCCGCAAGAACGCGTTTATTTGCACTGCTTAAAACTTACGTTGAATATCCTGTAATAGAGAAAAACCATTGTGAGACAGGGAATATAAAAACTGGTTAGACTTGAGTATATGATGAAGTCTGTGTGATAAAAGAGACAGAGGTCTGGCACGCGGTCCGGGGTATTATTCAGTCCAAGAACGATTGGACTGCCGATCGCCGCCGAAACGAGCCACACCAGCACTATCGTCAGCCACACTCTTCTATTGTTTTTATGCTTGGCATATTCAATTGGCCGAGTAACCGCGAAATATCTGCAATTAGAAAGCAGAAGATTATAAAGATGGTTCGTGCGGTGAATTATTGTGCACGTGGATTAATGCACGGATTCGAGTGTCGGACTTTTTAGAATGTTTTTGAGCTTCATAATTTTCTGAACGGCCGACAAAGCAAAGGTAGTTAAAATTTACGTGCCCAAGAGACTTTCGAGAACTGACGTAATCTTGAAATAATTTGTAAAACATTAGATTAGGTAGGGCAACTTACAAGTTTGATCAAACTTCTATCACGTTTAAACAAGTTCAAAATTACTGTTAAACTGAAAAACTTTCTATTCTACTTTTACATAAAAAAATATGGTTTAAAAAAGACGTGCAAGTATCAAAATAGAAATATTTTAGATGTTTCATCTCGCGTAAGTCCTGCAGAGCTTTTTAACGTTGCTATTTTGTTCGTACTATTTTAAATGTAAATTTTTTCATATACGTACACATCAGAGCAACATGTTGATTTTAGAAAAATATGTATTTCTGACTTCAACTTTATCCTTAAAATTAATATGATGTACTTGAATATTTATTATTATTCTTAATAAAATTAAACTGTTCAGAATAACTGAAATATATAAATATCCATTTTTCAATGTTTAGAAAAATAGCACTTGTGCTTGATTCGCTACTCAAACTCTTTTATCTTTTTTCCAACAAAAACTGTTCTTTATCCCGTTGTTTTTATCATTTTTTAGCCTTCTTCATTCACTTACTTTTTTCTTTTTTTACCATTTTTACTCTTATTTTCTGCTTCTTTCTGTCACGCACCAACGTTACGCTCATGACACGCAAATAACTTTTTGTTCTACCTAAATTTCATTTCGTCAACAAAGAGAAGAAAGAGAAGAAGTTCCCTCAACTACGACACAAATACTGATATGCGCGACTCGAAAAACACAACAAACTTTGAAATAAAGTTGCAAAAGGAGTTATATAAACGTAGCATAATATTCTGTTCATTGGTATTTTATTTCGATTATTCTCGTTCAACGAACAATCAATTACAAAATCAAATAAATGTAATATTAAATTACTTTTATATTTATATCCATAATTTATGAATCATATTACCGAATCCTTAATCTCTCATATAAAGTTAAAATTGGCTGTGAATTTTATATTATATAATATTGTAATTATAATTTAAAATTATCTCCAACTCACCTATCTACTGATATGGCAACCAAATTAAAAATCGAACTCGTACTGCACATTACGTCCATCGCTATGTAAATGTCACATACAAATCCTGGTAGGGTCCAGGATTTGTATACCTGTAAAAACAAAAAAAAACACGATTAAATTATAACAGGGCTTCCAAAAAGTAAGTTATTTTAAAATAAAAGCAATATTGAAGCATTAGATTCAATTCAAAACCCAAGTCCTCTTGTTTTTCGTTGTCATTTTCGCAGTGAAAATAAAAAGGACTCGTTTTAAGTTACTTTTTAAATTGAACAGTTGGCTTTTAGCCTTTATTGTACCTCGAAAAATTTTCTAGGTCATTTAATTCTTGAAATATCATAAGAGCCGTTATATACCACTTCCATTTTTCTTTGAGATTCAACATATTGCCTTAAAGTAGCTATTATTTGAAAAAGTTAAACCCTCTCGGAAAAATAGCCAGTTTCGACTTTCATTATTATTGCAGAGAGCCATTTATGTGTCTTTTATTAAAATCTATAACCAGCATATATTCCAGACCCTCCAGCAATTGAAACCAGCGGCAAAAAGCCCGAACGGGTTCCCCCCGCGCTCTCTCGAAGGAGAAAAGAGGTTCGTTGGCCTCGATCGGGAGAACGAGAGAGAGAGAGAGAGAGAGAGAGAGAGAGAGAGAGAGAGAAAGAGAGATAGATGCGTTTTCTCGTTAACGATAAACGCGCGCGAACTCGTCGAGACAAGGCGATAGACCGGAGTCCATGAATCAAAGCGCGCTCGTGGCTATTTTTTGCGGCTGCCGCCGCCTCGCGGTGGCGACTCTCTTCTTTTCCCCTTCTTTCTTCCCTCGCTGAAAGAGAATAGAAGAAATCTGCGATTTATCGCCCCGTTCTGATTTATCGGGCAGTTAATACTTTTACGTCCGGGCTTTTATTTTTATACCAGGCACGCCTGATTATTAGCCGGAGGACTTTTTAGCTATTCTCCTTTGGCGATGGCTGGCGGATGGGTGCGCATTAAAGGAAGATGATTTTTGCTAAATTTATGAACGTATACGCTCTCTGTGTGTGGCTTTGGCGAGACTTTCGATGTGGCGTATAAAGCTTGGAATCAAAAAATTTATGTATCTTAATAAATGAAGGCTTATGAGCGGGGAAGCCTTTTAGTAGATAAATAATGAATTTGAGAAGGTTAATATTACATCAAGTGATGTTTGAAGATTTTGATAAGGTAGTAAGCTGATTTCCTATTGAAATCTATATAACATAGCTATATAAAGAAACTTAAGAAAGCAGTATAACTATTTGATACTTTGTTATACATTGTATTTAAGAACGCTAAATAAGAACACAAACAAAACAAAGTTATATGAAACGTAATCAAAAGTGATATTACATTTGTCGGAAATTTAAAAATAAAAATTATTATTATAAAAATTTGTAACTATAGCAGGACTTTCTAATTAAAATCTTAAATCCCCATTTTTGTCTTTTTAAATTGCAAATATACATCATTTCTTAAAATATTTTATAAAATGATATTTGCAATTTACGCGTATTTATTTACAAACTATAAGTATTTTTCTTGATAAGAAGGAAATTGTTATAAAAATGAAAATGGCTTTATACTTTCTCGAAACACCTTTTTTATTAAAATTTAAACTCTCAGTGGGTTTTATACTCCTTTTTTCCCAGTGACATTCTGCGCATACATAATAGATCCTTCATCCTGCTTCGAAATCCGTGCTTGCAAATATATACACATTTACTAACACGTGTGGTTGGTGGTTTTCTGAAAGTGTCTATAACATAACTGCAATTATAGAAACCCGTATATAGTATAAACAAAATTAAAATATTATTGAGAAGCTAACAGCAAGTAATTTTTTTAAATTCGAAAACTTTCATGTACATAGATTTTTCATTTACGTATTTTTTATTTTAAAGAAGCGGGATTTATACAGAATGACCTCTTAAAATCTCCTGAATTATTTTATAAAGCTAAAATTACAAAGTAACATAAAATTTAAAAATTATTTAGTTTAACTAATAATATATGATAATATTAAATCGTAAAATGTATATTTCTTGACAGAGTAGACCAAAATAATTTGGACTCATTTTATAAAAAATTCAATATATTAATGTAATACTACAGCCAAAAATTTTAATATGATTTCGTAGAATATTTTAAGGGTCTATATTGGTATAAATACCTCTTAAAAGAACCTATAAATACCTCTTAAAAGGTTCTATTTGGTATAAATACCTCTCAAAAGATACTAATAAAACACTAACATAGGTACAGAAGTACGTCAAATACAATTGATTTTTATACATTATTCCATTAGAAATAAAAATCGTACATAATTATTCCAAGTTTTTTGTGCAACTTAATTAAGTAGGTTCAGAAACACATATAGGCATTTTTATTGTCTAAAAATTACATTCTTCTCTTAATAACCGTTACATAAAACATAAATGTCACATTTGGCCTCCTTAAGTCCTGCATAAGTAAAAGATACGGCGACGGCAAGGGGCTAATATCAAGAGAAAAAACCCGCCCATCTTCTCTCTTTTCATATCCATTGCCACCATTTTCTATCGGGAGATAACCGATGAAAGTTTTTGATAAAAGGGTGTATGAATCAGAACTACTGCTTTCAACTCGCGAAACTTCTTACTTTTTCTTGGAATGCATCGAAAACTTTTAAAGTTCCACTCTTCATTTTTCATTTCCACCGATTCCGTCCGATTATTATTTTTAAACCCGAATATCCCCCCGTTAACATTCCCTCGCATCCGTAGCTGTTTTTACAATAGACATTTTTTACTTGTTCCTTTTTGCTCCCGACATGAAGGAACCGATACGAAAAAAAAAGAGTAAAGAATTGTCGAAAATAATGAAAGAGGGAGGGTCAGAATAAAAAAAAAAAAAAAAGCCTGAGTGGGCGTTTAGCTGAAGAGCGCACTTTCACCGTGACTGTACGCGCTGCGTTGCAGAAACGCCGGCCGAGATTTGATTTATTTCTGTTGCTCGTGCCGAGCTTACCAATGACGTCCAGCAATCGCGCGACGACACTCACGAACCTCGGTTACTCAAAACGAGTGCACACAGATACAATGCACGTGTGAGTGGTATAAATTTGAGAATTATTTAAACAGGCTGCTCCTTAGTATTATAGGATCTCGTTCGACTTGTTTGGCTTTCTCAATTTTTTCTGATTTTTCTTTGTTACGCGCGTCGTTTTTTTTTTTTTTTTTTATTCTTTTCTTTTGTTTTAAGTATTAAGTATACGTCGCGTGTATTTGAGACAGAAGGGAACGGTAAAAAGTTTCTCTGTTTAGTTATTTTTGGACGTTTGGGAAAAAGTAAATTCTGGATACCCACTTTACAAAACCAGGAAGTTACCCTACATTTAAATAGACATTAAAAGGATTTATTAAAAAGAAAAAACTTTTTTAAAAAACTCTTCTTTTTATTGTAATAGTTTTTTTTCAAAGCATATAGAGAAATTATATTACAAAATATAAATTATTTGACAGAAAATTCTATTGGAATTTTTTAAAGTTAGAAAAGTTTTTCATAGCTTAATAATTGAATAAAAAACTTTTTAGTTTTTTAACTCACATTTTTCTGCCTTAAATCTCTGCAAATTAATAACTCTCCAAGCTCAATAAAAAGCACAATAACAGCAACATTAATAAACAATATCATCGCCCCCAACGAATCGGCGCAGCGAGCGGCTGCATTCATCGAGCGTCGAAAGAGCGAAACAATTCTCACGCCGTACAAAGCCCGATCCAATAAAAAAGTTTACATCCCGTGCAACTATGCCTACGCATCGTTCCGCCGTGTAATATCTCTGCAGGCCCGCAGGAAATGGGGGGCGGCGGCCGGATAGCGGCACACAAGGCCATACATGACGGGGATTTTTGAACCGCAATCTGCTGCACATCCCCTTGGGGCCGAAACGCGAGCGCCACTTCAGAAACTGCCTCCTCCTCGGCCCCCCTCCCCCACCCACCCCCGGCGAAACTTCTCCATAGATTTCTCGTCAGGGCAAACGTGCGGGGCACCATCGCGACAGCGGCATCAACAAATTTCCTTAGTTTGGTCGCGGCCGCGCGCGCCTCTGTATGCGCGCGGCCCCGCCGCCGTGGAGGGACGAAAACTTCGGCTTCAACAAGCGAAGCGAAGAGGACAGCCCGGAGAGAGAGAGGGAGAGAGAGAGAGAGAGAGAGAGAGAGAGAGAGGGTGAGAGGCAAGGAGACAGAGTATGTTCCCAGACTTTCGGACTCGAGAACACAGGGGGCTGCTTTTAGGTGTAGATGTGGGAAAAATTGACAGTTTTTTTTTTTTTTTTTTAATAAAGATCGCGAAAACTGCGGGAAGTTCGAGAGGAGTTGGCGAATTACTCGGGCAGCTCGCGTTTTAAGAGACATTGCGACGTGCCAATTTGTCGCGGAGATGCGAATGTGGATCGCAGGCGAAATTATGCGAGGTTCTCGCATCAAATAGTTGCGACTTACAAAGTTTCGCGGGGAAGACTTGAAGTATTCGACCGACATATTTCCGAGCCTGCCGCGGTAATTTCAAACTCGCCAGATATTGTTTCAAATCGTAAAACTAAACTGGCTTAAAGTATTTTGAAAAGATGATTGCACAATATTTATTAATACCAGATAAAATTTCGCGAGTTCAAAAAGCGGTTAAGCATTCTTTCCCCATTCAAAAGCGCCCGACCAAACAAAACCCTTACTACTTACAGCACTCATAAATACTTGGTGTAATTTCATTTCGTATCACCGCAGATTCAACCGCCTTCTCTCTCTCTCTCTCTCTCTCTCTCTCTCTCTCTTTCGCCCGCAGCTTTCATGTAAAAACATAAATTTCGTCGAAATCCAGGCCATGCAGGGGTTTCCCAGGAGCGCTTCGTATAGTCCCGAAAACGTCCTCGCAATCGCGAAAATTTCTCCCTAAAAGCCCGCTGCCACTAAACAGTTCAGCGGCAAATCCCTTCGGGGGATCAACTCGCGCTCTACTTGCGCTAAACAATATCCGCAAAAACGAACCTGCATTTTCATAAATATCGCCCTGCGCGCCTCCGCACCGATTCGGCCTCGCGCGCGGAAAGCTGCACCGATGACTACACGGGCTTGGACTGGATCCGCTCGAGTCGACTGGGATTAGTAGCCGAAGGGCAGTCGGCTCGGGGACGGTTTTGAATATTGTAATGCGCGCTGGAATTTTGGACTGCGAGGGGGGACAAAGTATGCATGGCGCATCGATCTGATTCTGCGGTTAATATGGCGTCGCTGTTGTGAATAATAGATTATCGTTCGAGAATAATATTTTCGAGAGAGATATCGATTTCGAGAACGAAAAATAATGTGAAAATAAATTTGCGCTTTTACGGCAAATGTTTGCGTTAAAGATCGTTAAAAAAAAAAGAGCTGCAGGTTACGCGGATATACTTTTCTATTCGACTGGAAAAGCTGTTATTTATACGCGTGTGCACACTTAATTTCATACGGTTTTAATTCAGTTTATAAATATTCCGAGCTGCACAAAGTTAATAAAGCAGAGCTATAAAAATACTCAAATATTAGCATAAAAAACAGAGTGGAAAATCATAGAATAAATGTGGAGCAGAGGCAAGTTGTTTTGCCGAGTTGCAGATTAAAGCTGGGCTTAAAAGTATAACGAGTTAATCTCTTGGGTCTCAGGGTGACATGTCATTAATTACAACGACCATTTCACTACTAGCTGAAAAAAGCTAACGTAAATAAGGTTGAACTAAATCACTTGCCAATGTTTAAGCTAAACCTTGAAAAAGAAAAACACTACTTTTTCAGTTTTTCTTTGACTTATAAACATCTCGAACGAAATTTGATTTAATAACTTGAATTCGCCAACATTTCATTACTGCTTTTTAAGTGCCTTCTTCGGATATACAAACATTTAAAAAAAATAAATACATTAATAAACTCATTTTCTTTTTACATTTTACATCCTTAATTTGAAGTTAAACGAACGTTCGAGTCTACGTTTTATCAATTAAAAGTTAAAAGCATATTTCCTGCACCATTGAAAAGGCTTCGTATCGATTGTATGGAAGCAATTATCTCAATCCAACTATGATGTTTCAAAAATACATCTGTACACATCAATTCAAGGAGTATACCAAAACACAAAAGCTCCAGAATAAGAAGCAAATATGAATTACGAGCCAAAGGGCCGAACATTAAAGAGGGGGATCATAAAGCAAAGCAGGACTGCAAAGCAAAGTTCGTAAATAAGAATTATCTCATCGGCTTGCTGCGGCATTTAAATGTGATTCACGACGCGCAGCTCTTTCTCGCCACTAACTATGAATTTAATCCCGCGGTGGCTCTGCGAGGGATCTGCAACTAATGCGTTTTGTGTACCTACACGGCATATTTATGCAGCTCAGAAGGGCAAACGCGAGATTTATACCAGTGACGCTGGGAGCGAATGCTAAATAAAGGGGACCTTCGGAGCTTCATTTTTCAACGGAGAAAATTAGTGAGCGCAAAGTAATGTTATCGATTCCGCTTTTATAAGTTTAAAGTCACTTAAATCTCACTGGTTTATGTAAACAACTGACCATCGTGGGCAAGTGTGGTTACAACAAAGTGTACACGTTGTATTATGTAAATGCACTCAACGTCGATCGTTAAGCTCAACTAACTGATGATTTTAAACATTCCACTCGACCCGTTCCACAACAATTTAAAACGTCGCAAACAAGGCAAGTCCGAAGAGGCAAAATCCTCATCATTTTCGTCCTCATCATCAATATCGCTAATTAATCGGGATATCGAGTGATGTAACCTAATGGACGTAATAAATTCGACCGTAATCGCATTAATTAACGACGAGTTGACGAATGACGAGTCCGTTTTCACGGCTGGCGCGTCTCTCACCTCCGTCGGCGTTCGTCCTCAAGTTTCAGGGGAGGGTAACGGAGTTATTTCGCTTTATTGTCAAAACTTTCGAATCGCCCGAGTTGGCTGCGCGGCAAGATTCGCAAAGTTTTCGCGGTTAATGCAACGTACGGCTCGTTTATTCACGGGGTAACGACAATGCTAATGAAGCCGCCTTTTGAGGAGCGAGCGGCTCTCGTTCGCTTAGGGGCGTTTCGTGGGATTTTATTGGGGGAAATAAAATCTTCGAACTCGCGGAATCTAATTCAGAGTGTCGCGCCGTTCGATTAGTGCCGAGTTGCCGGGCTCGCGATTCGAGTTATAAGCAGCGTTCGGAGGACGTTTGAAGAAATTAAAGAAGTGCTCGTTTGTAACTGATTTATGCGCCTTTGAGCAGTACTCCTCTTGATCCTGGTTGTACAATTGTCTGTGATTAAGCATTCAACGTCAGTATTTAACTGCAGTCTGTATTTTGCTTAATTAAAGACATTTGAATTTTCACAAGTTTGCCGTGTGATTTTATGAGAACCCGTAAGCTGATTTTCTTTTCATTCTAGTAAAGATAATTATTATAGAAGCTCATTCGAGGGTTCATTTCGAATAATTTTACATAATAATCTTAATGTTTATTACAAAAATATTAGCTTTAAAGCCCAAAAGTATTCATCAGACCAATCTCTGTTTATTAATTTCACATTGCAAACAAATCATTTCCCCAACAAAGCTCAAAAAAATGCCCGCACAACTCGCCCCCACATATCACATCGCAGCCCCGTGTCCACTCGCAACAAGTTACCGAAAAATAATTTCCAGCCAGAGCGCAGCGACGCCGCACAAAGGATAATCATCCGCCCGCAAAAAGTATTACATCATCGCCGATACCGTATATATTATTAATCCGTCGCAGCATCCAGCCAACACCGGCGGCGACTTTGGCTCGTACGAGCGGCGCGCGGCCGGCATCATCAACAGCGTCCGTGGCAGCGGCAGCGGTCGGGCTTATCATGCTCGAAACAGATGATCCCGCAGTGCGGCCGCGTCGCGCGCCCAGCGTTTTGCCCATTTCGAGCGCGCGGACGGCGAGCGCCGGAGAGAGAGAGAGAGAGAGTCGACGGAAGCGCGCAGATAAGCTCACCCCTACCCACCCCCCTAGATTATAGCGTCGAGGCGTGAATGGAAGAAATGGCGCGCTGACCGACGCTCTGTATGCGTCGCCGATGGGTGATCGCGATAAGTGCGGACGGGAGGGAAGGGAGATGGGAGCTGTTCGGCTGGATGTTTTTGACTCTGGAGAGTGGCTGCGATTTATTTGGGGCTCGGTTGCTTGAAATCGGTGGGATTTGGCGATGGCTCGCTTCTTGCTTCGTCGCCTTCTTTTTGAAATTGATAGAAAACGTGTTTGGTTGGAAAAATTTGTTTGGGTTTATTGTCAAAAATTCATATTTCAAACAGGCATTCAAGTTTTTTAATTTTACGTTTGCTGAATCGAGTAATTATTCGTATTCGTTGAAAAATGCATCTTCCTTTGGAAAAATATATCCGCTTCGGAAGCTCGTTCGTAAATTTTTTTTTCAGTTTTTTTTCTCGCCCCAATTGCATTAATTAAGCTTATGTAGAGTTTAAAAAAAACTCAGCGTGATTAATTATGAATGTAAACGTTATTTCTATGGTAATTGAATCACATAAAAACTGCTTGTAAAACAGATATTTATGAAAATCATTAAGAATTTAAATATACATCTTCGAAGCCACTTTCATTACCAAATTATTCTCCTAATTCACTGCGTACATAATTACTAGATCAATTTGAAGCCCTCTTCGAACGCCACCCTAATTTCAATGACCCAAAGAAGCTCCATTTCTACCAACAGATTGCAAGTCGAGACGCTGCAATAATTATCTCGGTTGCATCCCTAAAACAATCAGCCAAACGAGCAGTTCACTTTATACTGCATGCAGTGTACGCAGAGAGGCCAGAGGGCAGATTCGCTTTGGCCCAGCCGAGTCAAGTATCATATCGAGGCTTAGTCACGCGCGAGATGGCCTAACGCTCCTGTTAATTACAGGTGCACAAAGTGAACTTGGCTTGGAAATTTAATGATGCGCCCTTGTACAAGCGTTCCGCGATACCGAACTACGCCAAAGCCGCGTTTGAGTGCAATTGCCATAGCTAAGCTCGGCAAATTTGCCGCTGCCTTTTGCCGAGGGGCGCTGTCTTGTGCTCAGTTTTCGTTGGGTTTAATTGGGATCGAAAACCATGTGAATGCGAATAACATTTTTTTTTTTAATGAATCGCGTGAATGGGTTTTGGTTAGTGTGAGAAATAATTTTTTCAATCTCAGTTTTAATGTAGGTCAAACAATTTTTTGTTTAAAGATTTTTTTATAAGAATCATTAGTAGCATCGTTACTGAGAGCAAGTTTTATTATTATTATTATTTATTCAGTGAAAAACATAATATTTTGATAGAAAATCTCCTACGTCATATTCTCATCTATTTAATGATGAAATTTCAAATTTTAATCACTTTCAACTATATATTTTGGTGACATGCTCTATTTTTAACTCTTATTGAATACCTTACCTGAATACTTGCTATTAAAATGAGTCTATACGATCGCATAAGTGTGTATAACTTTTATTTTATTTATTTATTTTTTTTTTTTTCAAATAAAAAGTATGACATATATTCAAATGAAAAGTATAACATACATAGTCATTCTACTGAAATTTCAAAAAAATTTTATGTTTGAATAAATGATTATAAATGCTGTAGAGTAAAGAGGAAGTATCCATTCTCGTAATCCTTCTATTACCAACTTTCGGCAATCCAAAATTTAATTCCAGTATACCAATCTCCATCAATTATTGAAAATTGATGTCATTGACCGGACGCTCAAGTCATATTTCGCTCCGTCGTTCCCATCTAAGGAATCGATGCGGTATAGCATTGATTGATCCCCAGTCACCTTCCTCTTGTACCCGGAATATGCCGCTATTGCGAGCCGAACTCTAAGGACTACTGTGCTATCAGATTGATGGCGTCGTGCTTGTCTAATACAGTTCTGGTCGGGCAGGTGTGAGCACTTTGATGCGAACTCGAATAATCTGGAGGAAATGTCACTTGGCAGACGTCAATGTTGCAGGTATTACTATTCATCGATGGATTCTGACCCATTGTCGTCGCGCGCGCTCAGCCCAGTTTGGGAACTAAAATTTGGTTACCTATTCCGAAGGCGGACTCGAATGATCCGCAGGATATTTCAGTTGGCATCCATGGCGCTGGTATCGATGGATTCTAATTCATTGAAAATTCGCGTGGTCGATAAAGCTAAATTTCGGTGCTTTAATATTTGTGACAAATCTTTTAGTTTACGACAATTTTATGCATTTTATGTTACCCTTCACTTCGTTACGTGTATTAATGTGAGTATGCGATTAATTTTATCTGTAGTATTTTAGTAGGCTGTAGTATTTTAGTAGAGTAGTTAGGCTTGAATAATTTATCATCGTTTAAAGATAATACTTGAAAGATATGATAACTACACTATACGTTCATTACAATTTTATTCAAATAAACTATTTTTCGACTTTCTGCAAATGATTTTATTTAACGAAGGAAACTTTGCGTTTGAGTTAAAGCAGGCTTGTTTCTATTTTAAAATGTTCTTATAAAAACGGTTTAACAACTACAAAGTAAATTTTCGCGCAGTCAGAAAGTAATGTGTATTATACTAGCAATACATGCAGGTAAAAGGGTTTAAAGCCTAATCCATCCAATTATGCTCTGATAATCGCATTAAAAGCTAATATGTGCAAAAGCTCTTAATACACATTACAATTCAATTCTCTTTCTCCAACCTGCCTCGTAATTTTCACTTTGCAGCATTTTCTCCCTTATGAACTATACGCGCCTTTCACTTGTATTATCTATAATATGCAAGCATTTCGTTTTTATTTTGATGGCGAAACGCATTTGATAAAAACATTTGTACATTTGTTTCAAGGTAAAGAAAAAGTGAGTGCTTCTTATCATTAATTTTTATATTAAAAGGAGTGCCAAACTTTATTGAAGAGATTTGGAAAAGATAAATAAATAAATCATTTCCATGAATACATGATTCAATACTTGGTTAATTTCGAGTCGTTAGGAAAGCAATTCACATTATATCGAATAATGAAGAATTGATTATTTTTAACTGCATTTCACTTTTTGTTCTATTTAAAAGCGAGTTAAACGATCGTCTGACTTAACGAGTTTTCTCCCGGCAGAAAAAAAAAGATAATAAAAAGTTTGTAACTATCGGAGAAAGAAAGTGCAAATTAGTTAGTAAATCGCACTTCTCCATCCAATATAATGATCGATTGCTTCAATGTCAGTATTCGCGCCACGACTCGAATTTCGATCCTATTACGGATCGGCTAATTGCTTTCGAGCATTGTTACCGTTTCAAATCGACGGCGAATTACGTTATACAGTGAAAGTTCGTAAACAGAATTACTTACTGCGTCTAATCACCCGGTCTAAGCCCGGCGGCGCGTGATCTTCGTCACGGAATTGTTGAGCTATTTAATTGCCGCTTTAAAAGTTTCGACGATCCATATATATTGAAAGTGAGAAGTCGGAATGCCATTATTAATAATAGCATTTTAATGTATATAGAGGCTATCGGTGATTGCGCTTTAACAAGAAGCGGACCTGACACCCGGCTAGCAGATTTCGCCCAAATTGGTTCACGTGACTCTGCTTGGCTCATTGATGAGCTCCGCGAAGTTCTGGGGCGTAACTCTGCCTTAGTCTACAGATATTCTAATCGAGTCTTGCTTAAGATTCAAAGGTACTTTATGGTTTCCCTATTCTTTCCCTGTCGGCTTTCTGCAATTATTGTATATAGATAAAATGAAAAATTTCAAAACAATTTTTAACACAATTTAAAAACAATTTTTTTCATCGTGCATTATAAACAAAGCTGGATTCAAGTTTTGCGTGAAAAATGTTTCTTACAAAACCTTAATCTTGGCAGATCTTTTTAATTTTTAATATCGCATTTCCTACACCGCGATGCGTACACGGCACGAAATGTACGAGCTGCATTATGAAATATCCAGAGCCCGTTGTCGACTTTTTACCTTTCCCAGAAGGAATTTTAAACGCTTTAAAAACCGCAAGAACGCGTTGCGGCTCCTTTAAAAAGCACAAAATGCGTTTTGGCGGAAAGTAAGCATTCGGGCCGCGTTTCGGCCTATTTCAACATCCACCAAGTATTTCTTGCTCTTTCTTCGCAGTGCGTTTATTTGAAGAATATATAGGTCAACGATTATTTTTATTATTAATTCAATAATTGATCTGCACCGTATACTGCTCAATGAAGATCAATTATACGCTAAATTTCATCAAACGGTCAATACACATTTGATGAAAAGAAACTATTTTCGTTTAATTTCGAAACGGTCAATATATATTTGACGAAAAGAAGCTATTTTCGTTAATGCAGTTTTTCTCAAAAATTGGACTCAGCAGAAATTTTTCGTTTTCAGCACTTATAACGTTACGCGAATCGATGAATTCCATCAAAATTATAATTTCGAGAAAGCTTAAACATACGTGACGAAAATACGGAGTCAGCTGTATCCGAGGGGCGTGAAAGAATTCGTTATTCGACGCGTGTTCCTAATATCCAAATGTCGATGACTAGTCATTCGTCTACATCTGAAGGAAATGCGTTTTTGCGATCTAAGTATTGGTAAACGTAATCTTATAAGTAAAATGGGTCAGTCTTTGCTTGTAAATTGTTGTATTAAGAATAATCGACTACTTATTTCATAAAATAATTCAATTTATCAACGCTTGTTTCATTAACAAAAATCCTAAAACTCTTAGCGTGAGATACTAAATTCTCGCTAATTAGTTAGACTTTTTTAGATCAATGTGATTTAACTGAAAATTATACATGTTACAAATACTTACGTATCATTCTGCAAAGATCTTAAATTATATAAAAACTTCTAAAGAAACGAGAAGCACAAAGTGTGCACTCAAGCATAGAACAGGTGTCAGTGTACGCGCACACTCATCCTCGCGAATGAAGCCCCAGTAGGCTGCGCGTAATGCGGTACTTACGAAACGACAGGCACCCATTGAAGTATCAAATCATCTGGCCATTCGATAATCTCGTCGATCCTCGCTCCTATCGTCCGGCTTGTCGAGTCTGCCGATGATGTGAGCTCCTGCCCACTGCCTATGACGTTACGCTGGGTAAAAACTCTTTCTCGCGAATACAATCTTGCGCGCCGAGAGTACATAAACGCGAGTCCATTGCGCGTAAAAGCCTGCTCCCGGGATGAATGCTTTGCGAAACCGGTGTCTTTTTATGGCTGGATTATAAAATTTTCTAACAAGGATCATAAATCCTGCGTGTGTGTGAGGAGTAACATTTATTGGTGCCTTAAAAAGGTCCCTGGCTGCTCGGGTTAAGAATTCACTGTATAAAATTGGAAGCACACACCGGGGCTCCTGCGCAAGGTAAACATGTAACGAGAATGCTTTTTTTCGAAGTCGATGCGCAAAGCTATTCATCGGGAAATCGCTTTCGAACGCATAAAATTTTCAATGCAAACAGCCAAACATTGAAGATTTTACTGCTTTTAATATTGAGCCTTTAATTTTGAATATTCCCTTGGATTGGATGGCGTAGGCGAAATTGTTTCAATTTTTCGGCCGTTGATTATTTTCAGATGGTTATGAGAGCTTTTTTTGTAGGCGAAATTCGGTTTGAAAAAGCTGTTTTCATTTCAGTCCAGTAATCATCCTAAAAAGGACTTCAAGCCGAGGAGGTACTTCAAAAATTCAGATTTCTAAAGACAGAACACACTTTTAAACTGCACGCTTTCCTAATTTTCAATTAGCAATTAATTAAAATCCATACGAAGATGGTTGAAGTACGTATAATCTGAACATTTTTTTACAGATTCAACGTCTATAGATAAAATAATTTTTGACGTAAAGTTTGAAATTTCCTAATTTACTTTATTTATTTTTAAATAAAAATAAATATCAATAATGCCATTTGAAAAAATAAATATCAATAAATTGCCATTTGAAAGTCTAATTTTCAAATGACATATCTAAGTTTTACATATTGCAAGATGGTTTTTAGCTATTGCCAATAATTCCTCTACATACATGAATTGTATAAATTTTGCAAATTCACTCAGTTCCTGGTTTATCTTCACAACAGAGCTTAGGTCCCAATTTTACAAGATGTTCCTATTAAAGAAGCATCCCCGTTCCAGTTCTAGAGCAAAGTTACTGCGACGCTTTCTCTCTCCTCAACTGCATAATTAACCCATAAAGCAGCACTAACAAAATAAGACAGTTCGCGGAGGACCCCCTCAAGTCCAGCCGCGCGCCATTCAGCAAAGCGTCGCGATAGCGGGTTTATATGCGAACGGGTATATAAATGCGCGCTTGTAAAAGCTCCCCACGTACGGGGAGCACAAATATGAGCCTCGTCCAACAATGGAACGGCCTCGGCGCACCTGAAGGAAACTAAGCGCCGCTGCGTGAGATACTGCTCCGACTCGCGACTCGCAGATGTCTGGACTTGCGCTAACTTAACTCCGAGTGCGTACTTCTCGCTACCGATATATATATATATATATATATTACTTCAGAACTGCTTGCGGTCGGGCAACCAAGATGGGTCGGGGTAAATTTGAATCTGATCCGGGCGAGCGAACAGCGGAATACAGGTTTCGAGGTGGGGCTGCTGAGAAATGGCTCGACCGTTTGAATCGTCGATTACACTTCAACAACATTACCGACGATCAAGGTGTATATTCATTACGGGAGATTGTTCGAGTTTCTGTATTCTCGAGCGTACTTTGGTTTTTGTAGTCGGAAATATAACTGTTGCTTAACGAAATAGTTCAACTTTAAATTAGAAGAGTTATTTATTTTTTTGTTAAAAAATTCATGTTAAGTGATTAAAAAAGATTTTAATTAAATACACTTTTTGCAATTAGCTAAAAATATCGCGGTAAATAAAGAGATATATTCGTGAAAATTCAAGTGACTCACAGCTTTTTAGTTTCAATATCTGATCAAACACCCTTTAATTCTAGATCAAAGCAATCATTTTTTTATGTTCCATTGTATTTGAACTTTTACATTTGTTTCAATCGAAGACGAAAATAGTAATTTTGATGTAAATTTAAAAGTTGTTTCTGTTTCCGACAGGCACAACAAATATATTTAAAATGCCCAAAGACAAACGCATTTTACAAATTAACACATTTACCTTAATTACAAAACTATCCCGAGAATCTGCAGTCGCAAGTGAACGATAAAAAAAACAGGACAAACCGTCCGTCGCCGCCCAGAAATCGAAATTCCCGCGCTGCGATCAGGAAATGCACGTTCTCATCATAAAAGCATATCGAAGGAGGGGTATATATATACCGCGTATGTTTCCCGACGCTGTGGAACTCGGAATCGCGTACGAAGGGACGGTGTGCCAAGAAAAAGTTAGCCATCTGTATTATCGCCTTTGCACTTCCCGGGCTGCAGTCCTTCGAGCTCTCGATAAGAGTATACGAGTCGCTCTTTCCGGCTTAAAGGCACTCCGCGAAGCTGCGCGACCGATTTGCGCAGTCGACGTCGCCGCGCCGGAGGGTGAATATTTTTTTTAGCGCCGTTTTACTGCGGATGAAAAATGCACTTAGCTGGAGAATGCTACGGGATTTTAAGAATTTCCCGGTTAAAATGTAAGATGGAATTGATTGAACTGACGATTAAGTCTAAAGATTCGCCCATCGGTGAATCGGTTCAATTGCCGTACAGAAATAACTGATGTTTTTGAAAATCTGTGGTCTAAAAAATTAATTTAGTCCGAACCATTCTTATATTAGTAACTAAGCAATATTCTTTTTTAAATTTGACAAAAATAAGATTCTTACATTTTTAGGTTACCCATCACTTTCGTCGGATTTTCTATAAAGAGTTAACTGAAATCAAAGTATGTGTCAGGCTTGTCTGAAAAGTTGCCGCAAGAGTAATAGCAGGTAGCATTGTTAGATCGAAAGACGATATACAGCCAGTCTCGCGACTTACACCCGTCGATACGCATCCCGCGGGAAATTCGAGAGAAATGCGAATTCTCTTATGGCGTATCAAGGGCGTACGTGACTGAGGTAAAAAATAAACACTCGAGAAGTTTTGATGGGTAAGTGGTCCGCGACATGTAGAAAGTCTAGCTACTTATTTTTTGTGAAGACGTATAATATAATTTAATTTTTCCGTTTGGCTGTACATAACTTTAGCGGTTTAATTTTAAAGAGTTTCATAATACTGCAAAAAAATAGATCTGATATATATTTTTTTTAATTAAATTCACAGGAGCAATAATGTACATTTAATATCAATAAGATTTAAGGAATTAGCTAAAGCAGTGCAAATTATGTTTCAATGTGAAAGCAATTATTAGGCAGATGCTTTCATAAGAGGGATTATTAAATTCTGGTTAACAATTTCATAACTAATTTTGAATTCAAAGCACATACATGTGATTCTATTTAGAGACCAATAATGATTATTGCTTTCATTTCTACTGAAGACCTATGTGTTAATTATCAAATAATTTCAACAAAACAACCGATATCCACTAAATTGAAAATATAATTAATCTTTTAATAAAGAGTAATAAATATTATTTAAATCAAAAATAAATACTTGATTTTAGTGTTAATTAATATATTTAGGCAAAATAGATAAATAAAATAATCTTATATAAGATTTTAGATCAATTTTTATTTTAGAACAATTTAAAAGTTGCAGTTAAAAATTAGGTAATTAGTTATTACAGTATGAATTACAGTGATTTTTTTAAAGATTTAATTAAATTTCTGAATATCCGATTATTACAGTTTCATGAGCATAGATTTCGCGTAATTCTCTTGCAAATGAGTATCGATGTGCGTATGTGCAAGCTGCTGATAAAATAGACAATTTTGTCATCAATACAGATTAGCAGTTTGAATTTTACCCGATTATTATTTAATGAATGGTATTATTGCCATTTTTTTTTTTTTTTTTGAGACTATTTTAATTTTATACGATTTTACTTATTAAAAGATTAAACGTGATTTTACAAATTTTTAAACTCTCAAATTTATATTAAATTAAATACAATTACCTAAAATTAATATCCAAAGTTAAACGATTTAGAAATATTATCTACAATATGATTATAACAATAACTTTATTTATGTGCATCGCATAAAAGCATGTTAATTGAGAATTGTTAATATTATCGATATTAAGTTAATATTAATTTAGCCCATTATTTCGATCGTTTGTGTAATGTATTAACTTGCACCCTAATAATTTAACATGGCTTAGTAATTAATTACTTCAAGCAAAAGTGT
The DNA here is from genome assembly GCA_900474385.1 of Ormyrus pomaceus. Classification (NCBI taxonomy): domain Eukaryota; kingdom Metazoa; phylum Arthropoda; class Insecta; order Hymenoptera; family Ormyridae; genus Ormyrus; species Ormyrus pomaceus. The sequence continues at coordinate 114,852 of UCOM01000108.1, forward strand.
CAATAATTAAACTTGAAAGAAGCTTAATGTGCGCTAAACGTTTTTAAAAAATCTGTATATGAAATTTAATTGCAAATTAAAACTTCTCAAGCATATAACCACGCAAAATCAAACTGAAATATAAATATTCAATAATTTTCAGGAGATTATAAATTTATTTAAATAAATTATTCAAAGAATTTTGTTAATATGATTATTTATCGTTAAAAAAAACTCATTTAAATTTAATACATTTAAATTCTACGTATTTATAAAATTATTACAAAAATTAATTGATAATTTCCTGAATCTTAACACCTTTTAATATTGTTTTGTTTTATATCTACTATAATAACCATCCAATAATCTAATAAGTATTGAATGATTAAACGAATGCTACATAGCTAAAATTTTAAACCCACTTACGTAATTAATATTCAGATAAAAAGAATAGTTTGTATATTTATACGGATTATAATCAGTTATGTATGTGCACGCAATTATTTTCGTGAAATTTCTTTCAGCTGCGACATTTCGTAATAATTTTTTAATCATAAAATTTTTAAAAACATGGTTTTTGCGAATGGTTTAATTAGCTTTCACCCTTCAAACTGTCATTTCACATCTTTAGACCCATTGGAGGAAAGCTTTTCATCGAAGCCGATCAATAAAGTATCCTTCAAAATTACGTAAGATGGCTGATCATCATCCTTGAACTCGTTGAACCCTCATCCAGGAAGTCCAGTGGCTCGTAAGCTAACAGGCACAGCTTCAAACTAATAAATCCATAATTCCCCTCTTCAGAAAGAGGGTTATCTATCAATCGTTCAACGCCTTTTAAAATTTTCAAGAATAAATTTCAAGTAGGTTCAGCACAAAAAGTATGAGGACCTCCCTTCAGGATTGCAGCAAGAGTAGTTTGAGGTTATTATTGTTATACGTTCGTTAAGTAACTAAACGCTAAAATCATCGACATCATTAATAAAGGCATCTTTTACGCGAGACTTCTTTATTGTTCAATTATTTAAGTGGGAGAAAGCAAATATTTTGAATAAAATTGAAAATTTTATTTAACAGAGCACTCAAAAATAATAATTTTTAAATTATGCTATTTATGATTTGAGTCTACATATAATCCAATATAAGCATGTCTCAAAAATGTGTCAACGGTTACAAATAGTTTGAGATAACTCTCGTAATTTTACTCGTCACGCTCTCACAATCCATCTTCCTGCTAAATTTCCAAAGTTTTTTTCGAATAAATTTATTCACATTTTGATATTGCTTTTTCAAAAAAATTTGTGAAACTAATAGCTATCCGTGACTAACTGTACAAAAAATAAATTAAATTTTTTCCTCCAGTGGAAGGTTTTCGTTTTTTAAATAGACATGATGTGCGTGTCTTCACATAGGTGTTAAGTCTTTTTGTAATGTGATTATTACTTTGATGGTTCTAGTAAAATATTAAATTAAATTTCTCTCGGTTCTAAAAAAACACGGAATTAAGTCGACCGTCGGGCAGGAAATAGCGTGTAATTCTGGTATTTCGACCACATATCCAATTTTAGGCGGGAAGGATTAATTATGCCTATCTCAAAGGACTATAATTTTTTTAATGTTTATTAATGCATCTTTCTGGTCTAATTAACTTTCATTACATCTAACATTTAACGAAATAAAGTTGTTTTATTTTTCATTATGTTTCAGTTTTTTTCGTATAAAAATGCTATTCAAAGGAGGAAAAGATAAAAAATTAAATGATAAAATCTAAAGATTATTATTTTCTTTTTATTAACAACTCATTGCTTTTCAAAAACATCTGAAAATTATGCTGTTGTTTAACACACGTGCACATATTTTTTGAATTTATCTCAGTCCCCTTCGCTATTTTTAGCCTAACACAAATATACATTACTTTACTACGATATCAATATGTCAGGCAAACACCGCAAGCACCAAGTACGGTCTTCTATAGTAAATAAATATTTGCCAGCGTCTATACTATACTGACAGCCGAAAAGCGCTTTTTGACTCCCTTTTATTTGTACTTCACAGACATATGCCCAATATACTTTTTCATATTTTGCAGCAAAACGTTTTTCCCCTTTTCATCATTTATAAATATACAGTTTCCTTATTTTCACTTGCAATTAATAAAGCGTCAAAATTGAAAAGCAACCTTTCAAATTCATCCCCTCTCGCTAAAATTCAAAATAACAAAATCTCAACAAAAAATGCCGTGCCATAAAGCGCCGTCGGGCGCAACCGACGGGTAAAAATCGCCATCCTCGCGTACAGAGGAGAGGCTCCAAGGGGGAAACAGAGCGACGTCTATGAGCGCGGGATGACCTTACAGAAAAATCGCGGATACGATGCAATTTATATTGGGGAGGCGGCGGCGCACACAATGTGAAAAATTCGAGAATTATGCGCCGCGTCACTTCGCCAGGAGGCCGATATCGCGTGTATCGCAGCGGGAAATATACGTCGCGATATTAAACTGCGCGCCGCGAGTAGAGTGATAAGTCAAGAGAGGAGGAGGAACGCGGACGATTCAATAGGTCCTGTACGTATCTATTAAATATTTCTGTACGATTAATCAATTTTTGGTTGAATTGGGCCTGGAATTCTACTGGGTTTGCCGTTATCACTGCAGTTGATGAAAAAGAATGATTTGTATAAGAAGATCAAGTAGTATCAAATATTGTTGATCTGAAATTTTGGAATGTTTTGAAAATTCCATAAGTACTATAAGCTACTCTGCGGATCGTTTTGAACTAAATATGAAATTATCGTTCTAATTTAAATTTTAACAACACTTCAATAAATTAAGCGAACTTTATTACAAAATTACGTATTTGGTTTAATTAAACCATCTGCTCTAATTATGGTTTAATAACTCAAATCGCTCTGGCAATGTGACGTATGAAAATCGAATTTCGAGCAAATGATAAAAATTATTCTCCATCTTTCCCTTCCTTTGATTTGCGATACGATTTCGCAAAACAGCGGGTATTTTTAAATAAAACCCGCCGCCTTATCTAAACTAGAAACGACGTCGAACGAGAGAACCTCGTAAACTTTTAGATGAGAAAAAAAAAGAAGGGGGCGCTACTCGGTTTCAGCGGCGAACTGCGCCGGCGAGAGAGATCGGAAATAAGCTCGCGCGCGGATGAGCATTGAAAAACAAACTTGAAAATGAAATAAAATAAAAGCAAAAAGTCGAGAGGAGCCTCTCCCGGCCGCCGTTACCGACCTTTACTCCTCCGTCGTTCGGCCGTTTTACTTTTTAATAGCGGCACATCCCACCTCCGATCTCCAATATATCTCAAGGCTGTGCGCCCGAGCCTTTATTTTCTAGTTTCCCGCCGCATTTGTTAATCTATTCTCACTCGCGAGCTTTCGTTCAGCCGTGCCATTACGTGCTCGAGTCTTAAGTACTCGAGAGGAGATCTCGGGCTCGAGATACGCGAGCGTTCAATTACCGGCTTTGAAAGTCGTTACCAAAGGAAGCTAGTAGCGCGACGATCCTTCCTGCCTGCCTCTCTCTCTCTCTCTCTTTCTCGCGCTTCGGAGCTGCTTCCTCTCTTTCCTTCGAAGTTAAGACACGTACGGAAAGCGTCCAAAGTACGTGAAGATGTCACGCGCAAAGCTCGAACTATCTGATTCCACTTTTAACTATTCTTCGTGCAGCGAACTTTATGATATAGGAAATCGATTGTATTCCTTCTGGCTTCTTGAGTTTTTGTTTATCGGGTTGATGCGATATCATGTTACATTTAATCTTTTATCGTTTGGAACGATTAACTTTGTAGCTCGTGTAAACTAAAACTCAAGTTTTGAAATTGTAAAATTGATTTACTCGCGTGCATTAAGATTATGTTAAAATTGAAATCACTATTTAATAGATAGTAGAACAGATTTTAAAAGAGAAAGTAAATGACTGTAGCTGTCTGTGTTTCTGGTAAGCCATTCAAACGCAAGAAAGTATTTGAAAAATTAATATTGTCAAATGATTTCGAATTTGAATTTTACAACTGTTCTCATTCATCCCGAAAAATCCTCACGAATCCAATCAACATCAGGTAAACGTATCTTATATGCTCGCGTGGACGCGCAAAATACAGCAAAGTATTCCGCAGTTTCGCGGTACACGCCCGAGTACGACGATTGTTTCAAGCTCGCATGCTCAAATTTCGCGGCGCATTAACAACTTGACCCAATGCGGGGGACCATCATTCTCTTTCGCGCACTTGCACACCTCGGGTCCACGAAAATTGCCCCCCGAAACCGGATATCGCACTATCGAATTCCGGCTCCTAGCGCGCCGACTCCCGCCGCGATGACGTAGCTCGCAGCGCCGCTCTCTCTCTCTCTCTCGTCCCTCTCCTCCGCGTTTAACGTAACGAGCCTCGTTTTACACGGCGGCCCGGCTATTGTTACTATTTAGCAATTGCGGCTAAAGTGTCGCCCTTCTTGAAAATCGCTTTAAAGCGAAGCACGGAGTAATCGATGCCGCTCTCCGGCTAACTCGATAAAGGGGAGGTGAGAGGAAATTTTAGAGTGAAATCTATTTTTTGCGAATTAAATGCTGGTAGTAAAGCCATTTACAGTACTTTTAAGCAGTCTATTTAGAAGAATTTTTATTTTGTTATAAAAGAAATTTAGGCATCAGCCCTTATAATCACCTTATTCGTTGTACTTACACCAGAACAATAATAGTTTATCGATTTAAAAAAAAGAAATTCCTTTACATTAACAAAACGTGATGCTATAATCTTACAGCTTCCCCAGGCTTGTCCATCAGAAAATACCAAAGCAGACAGGCTGAACTTTATTCATGCGTTGCGCGCGCGAGTTCCAAGTCAAATCTACAAGCCATTTGCATAAAATAGTACGTGTACGCCGCGCAGGTCCGCGCGCAACAAATGTAAACAACGTAACGTCGTAACGTCATAAATGTTTTAATTGACAACAGATACGCGGAGAAAAAAGCCGAGAGAGAACCGCGGAAATCCCCGCGCGGCAGACACAGCCGAGCGGAGTTTATTTGCGCTCACACTTACAAAACTACACCTCCGCTCCGGCTTATCCCCTGTAAATATTGAATAACTACAACTGCGCGCTGCCAGCTACAAGTGATAACGTATGCGCGACAGATGCAACCCCGCGCATACCGCGCGATTCCGGCCGCGCAACGAGTTATTTTAAGGCGCGCGCGGCGTTTTCTGTTTACAAACTGTTACTCAGTGGCTCTGATTTTCCCATGAATATGCATCGCACACCAGGCGGCGGCGGCGTAAGGAAAATAAAGCGCGCGACCGGCGCAAGAATTACGACTGATTTATGAAAATTAAAACTTTCCACTTTTGTGGCGCCATGAATTGAAATGCGCTTCCGCGCGAAAATTATACCTCTTTTGATACCGCCGAAAAGTCGCGGTTCGCTTTTGATGCCTTTGAAAGGTTGTGATATTATATTACACGCGTACTTTGTTCATTAATGAAAAGTTGACGAGAAAATCGATAAAATGTAATGCATAACATATCAAATTTTACTATAATTGTTGCGCGGGCAATTCGTAAAATATTTTGCATAAAAACGCCGGAAAACATAGAATGTTTGAGTAAAAGTCCGAATAAACGTGAAAATGATATTCAAAATGATACTCTTTTTAACCTCAACTTTTATGCATTTTGTAAATACATTGTTAACAATCTCTCATTATATTTATAATTAACGTGAAAAGAGATGCGAGTGAAAATAAAACGAAAATAATAGTCGTCGTAAAATATTTTTTAATTACTTTTAATTTACGTCATGAAATATCGGGAAACATAAGTTTAATGGATCGCGCTACTTAAAAATATAAATAAATTTTCAAAAACAAGTTTGAGAAGACTAAATAATGTAAGTTTCAGCAAATAAATGAACTCGCATGAAAAGTTTGCTGGACTAACTGAATTATATTCTCCCCTAGAAATCAGAAGGTGAGAACGCTTTTTCACGCATTTCTCGGGTAATTAATAGAATTATTTTAGATTATACTTCTCTTTAGAACTGTAATTATATCGTTTGCTACAGTATGTAAATTGCAATATGAAATTTAGTCCTACGTTTCTTTTTCGTCTTTTAAAAGTTTAATCTTTTCAAACCCAGGTAAAAAAATAATAAAATTTTGTCGTAGATCAAAATAATCTGATTTTGCCAGAAACAATTTTTCTATCAAAATAATATTATTACCTGTAATCCGCTTTGAAGCTTTATTACTGCTATTTTACTTTGCTTTCTTTTTTAATATACATAATAATTAAATTTTTCGTCAATCTAAAAATAAATCTAGCTTAAAATTAACAACATTATTTTATGAGAGCTTCATTATTAAAAAGTTTTTAATGTTATTTATCCTGTATCTTTTATGCGAAAAAAGTTTTGCAATTGTTGCCTGCATTACAGCAGGTTCCAAAAAAATAAATCAAAAACAAAATCCATGAAAAACAAAATTTACCGGCAAAATGAATTTAAAACTGCCCTTTCGCGCCATAAAACGGTCTCCACTTAGACGAGCTTTCGCATTATCTGCACGAGCATGAAAAACAAATCGTTTACCTTAAGCGCCACTCGTCCTCGATATCTTTCTTCCTCGGCGGCTCAAAATTTAATCCTCGGTGGCTCAGAGACCCCCGACAAAGCGTCCAATAAGCAACTTCCAAAGGAAGCCCAAAAAGAGTCGGGGGAAATTTGTATCAACATCCTTGGCTTTCATCCTGCCTCGCTTTCGAAAGTTATTTGGCCGAGTGCAGGTATATAACTCGGGGCCAAAGCCTTCGGAATGTAAAATATACGGGAATAAACGCGGGGAAAGAAGCGCATACAGACGCACCGCGTATCCGTAAAAAGAAAACAGTGCCGGGGGTAAAGGAAGCGCGGGGTATAGAGGCGGAGATGGCGGAGGAGGAGGGGGGGAAGGAATCATGGGGAGAGGGCTTTAAAAGCGCAATTCGTCGGGCTGCCGCGCCGATCGACAGGAATATAAATCAATACGTAAGGCGCGCTCTGGCTGCATCTCTGCGCGCCACCCCGCCTTCCGCGTTAAATCGGAGCCCCGAGTGAAAATTGCTGAGCGAGCTTTGCGGCTTGCGCGAACTTTTCCGAAGAGTATACGAGATCTGCTTTTTGCAATTGTTTTCGGAAATTGCGAGCGCGTGCATATATGTATATTTATTTGGGCGTTCGCCGTGGACTGAACAAACTTAATTGCACGCTTGTTGCGGAAGAGCAGTTTGTATGTCGTTATTGTTAATTTTCATTTGTTTACCCGTTTCTCGTGCCTGCATATGAAAAATAAATAATCTAAGATAGATTTAACTAACATGAATTATATTTTTGATTAACAGTAATTTAGGAATAGTATACATTTCGACACGAGTGTGGAAGTTGATTATTTAACTATAGTGAGACAGTTTTCGCCCGGACGAAGCGAGGTAAACATTAATGTATATGTGGAGTTTCAACGTTTGTGTATAAATGACGTTTGTTAATTGGATTGGACGAAAAAATGTATTACTTTAAAAAAACCCAACCAACAATATGTAAAATTAATTTACGCACTACAGCGAGGGTCGAAAACTCATGCCAAAGTAGTAATTTCAAGGCCAGAGCGATACAAAATAAGTATCTTCATTCTTTCCATTTACGAGTACGACGAGAAACAGATTCAGAATAAAAAATAAAATTAAAACGCGCCAACGTCTATTCACGTCAGTTAACTCGATACGGAAAACAGAATATATATGCACAGCCGTGCTACCCCCAAAACTACCGAGCTCTCCTTGCTTTGATACTAGATCCGATTTTTCCTCCTTTCTCTTTTAGACGAGCTCGAGAGGAACGCCTCGCTGGCCTATTTGCCTCAGCCCGCCGCCGGCGAGACCGAGGTTGGGCGCGAATATTTCTGAAATTCACTTTTGTCTTGAAGAAGCCGAAATTTATTGGCTTCGCGCGCACGTGTATGGGGCGCGCGAAACCGGAAAGATCTATCGGCTGCTTTCCTGGCTTTTTCGCGAAGTTGACGGTTTTCTTATTAGAGTGTATATTGGATACGGTGGAGAGTGAATTCCGTTGTGCGCGGATAATTGGGCGAACTTGAAATTGGTTTTAAGTTAGATATTTGTTTTAAGTAAGTATAATGATTACATAACCGATTGTATAACATTGTCTCTGTGTATTCTTGCTAATCCGATACTTTAATGTATGCAAATAATACCAAAGCATTGCGCAGAAATTGCTAACAAATTCAATAGCGCAATTGCGAGTGAAACCGAAGTAAGAAGCGTTATAAACTCGTTGCTCGTTCTTCTCCCGCTTATAGGTACACGAAAAAAATCCTATAATATTTCTTCCGATATGCATACATATAGCGTTCGGCGAAATTCGAATCGCTTCCTTCCGCAGGATCTCGCCGCATTGTAATTTGAGACGTGCCAGATTACGTCTTCCATTTTGTCGAGTTTTACGAGTGCAGCCGGGTACAGAGAGAAAGGCAAAACTGCAGGGGGCGACCGTCGAGCTCGACGCGAAACTTTTGAATCGAGTTCGTGCCTATTGGACGCCTCGCCACTGACCCACTTTTGACGCGGGCAGATGAATTCTAAACATAACCAATTTCACTCTGTCAAACTCAAAGGAGAGAGAGCTGGTGCGTCGCGCCATTCATGACTTTTAATTCTTTCCGCAAGGATCCGAATCTTTTTCGATGGTAGAGAGGATGTAGTTTCGAAAAAGAGGGAGGTTGTATAATATTGACCTGCGGCTATCGCGGGAGGGAAGAAAAACAAAGCCATCGAACAGTCAATAGGGTCGAGTCGTTCAATGGGATAGATGAGTTCCATTGCGATGAAAGAAGAGTTCTGCAGCTCCACGTTGAACTTTAGAAAATTGTAAACAGGCATTCTATTGGCTTGGTTGCTCCCCCGCAACAAAGACTCGCGGGGACTCACAGTTTGCAATCAAGCCGTTAGTTGTCTGTATTGTAAAGTAAATAAGTGGTCGAAATTATGTTGAATTTTAAGTACAGAGAGCTGAAAGTAGTTGGAAAATTGAAAACGGAATAGTATTTTTAAGATTTACATCCACCCGAATAATTAAGATGCAGATAATATAGTTGATTGAGGTTTGTAATTAGATTCTTCTAAAAACTTTAAAAAAGATATTTATTCGAATATAAATTAAAACGTCAGTTATTGCTTCATAAACCATGAATAAATCCTTTTATTTAAATGAGGTTGTTACCATCGTACAGTGTTTAGAATTATGGTCCGCATAGGAATCGTAAAACTGACACATTTGCGAAATTGTAGGAGCTTCTCAGGTTGTATACTCACATCCTTTATTCAACAGAATTACTATAATGCAAAGGAATGAGAAGTTATTTCTTTTAAAGTAAAACGAAAATTTTTGATGAATTGTTAAAGTAGAGGGCAACGTTCTATAGTAGTAAAAATGTTTAATTCAAATATTATTTTTTTATTGAAAAATATTCTTTCGAAAATTTAGATGCAATACAAATTTAAAAAAAAAAAGAAATTACTTATTAAATTTTATAGTTTTCTAGTACCTTATATTAAATTTAGTTTTAGTTACTTTCTCAAAAAACAATTTGTTAAGTCGTCGAATCATAAATTGGCGTTTGAATGCTTTTATTTTTATTGACATAAATAGTATATGTTACACACTTCATCAAGTAATATATCAAAGCTTTTTAAATTAAATCGATAAATTCTATCGCGTAATCGCTATAAAACGTAGTAAAGTGTAGCGCTGAAATAAATTACTTTTTTTTTTTTTAAAACGTCCAAAAATCTTTTTACCAGATCAGATTTATGATTGCATTGTATCAACGTTCGTCATTTATTGGCAATTCGCAGTGAGCTTGCAAATTAAAAATAAATTTGATTTATCAGTGATTATTCGCCCTGAGTAAGAGTTCACCACTGTCACGTGTCTTTGGAAATATGATTTAATAAAGAAATCAAGGCCGCAGAAAGGATAGCACGTCCACTTTTCCTTATTCAAGAGATATTTCCGAATTGAAATTTAATTATCCTTCCAGATCGATAAGAATTTATGAGTGGACCGTCCCGATTTTTCTGACAATGAAAGGAAATTTTGATCTTCGGAAACTTTCTCATTTATTTCGTCTATTATTGACGGCTATTGCTTTCGGAAATAAAATTTTACGAGTTTTTTAGCGCTTCTTATTTTGCGTTTATTCAGCTATTTTGTTTGAACGAAAGTAAAATAAGAGTATGTTTAAAATTTTTTTCTGCGCCACTATTGCCGTATATGATAAATAATTTTACGTTTACCAATATTCAACGTTTAGGTATTTTTAAAAGTAAAGAAACCGTAACGATAATATAAATGGAATGTTAATTCAACTTGTATTAATATTACAATTCAACGATGAATGAAACAAAGTCGTTGATTAAATTGTAGACTTGTAGTCAAGTAAAGTTGTTTAAACTTCTTCAACATTCATGTGCATTTCCAAAGTAATTTTGAAAGCATGGCTTTGCACTTTCCTGAAATTCCTCCAGCAAGCCTGTACGACTTATAATGACAAATTAATATTAGCATGTAATAACGTGAGAACTTGTCAGTTAATTCACTAATTAAAAGGGGAGTAAAAGACTCCCATTTAACAGTATTTTACACTACAATAATGTTATATAATGTTCTGTTGAAGTTATGACATTTACTTACAATTAATGCATCATCAGAATCATAATGAAGGCAAAGACAGATAGGTTCAACTATTGCTTACCTGAAACAAAAAGATAAGTATTTTCTATTATTTAAATAGAATATATAATAATTATTAGGCAAACGTAATCTAATTTAACTTTTACATTATATTCCGAAATTACGCAGAAATTATGATGACCAGGTCAAAAATAAATACCGACAGCGTCAATTATTAGAGATTTCAATTACGCGGTTGCATGGCTCCAATATGAAGCATTATTCAATGAATTGCATAGGACATCCTATCAGGTTACATCAGATTATCTCACGCAAAATCAATATAATTCTGAAATTCCCTTTAAATTATAACAAAATTCCAATACTCCGCAGCCACTAAAAACGACGTCGACATTACCCCACCCCAAGAAATACAGGTGAAAAGCCGTTCCCGGCCTCATCTCCCAACTTCAGGCTGCGAAACAACGTCCGCCCAACAAAATCCTCAGTTCGGCTTGCGTAAAACGCACATCCAAGAGGGAGGGGAAGGGGGGTTAACGATACTTAAATATCTCACGCTCGCGCGCCTCGGTCAATTATTCGAGGAGCGCGGCAACTCGAAAGCGTGCGCGCGCGCGAGCACGCGAGAGAGAGAAAGGGGGCGATAACGGGGTTATCTAGCACACGCGCCATTATCGCATCGCGCGAGCAAAATGCCATCAAGCATTAGCTCCGACACCGACGCGATCCTAAATACCGAGTATGGAGAGGAGACGCGGAGGTCGAGTTTTCGTCCGAGTGCACGGGGCAAATAATAACGTCCGAGCTTCGGGTAATGAGTCGCTCGTAGTGGGGACCTTGTTTTTAGGGGAAGGGGAGGGGAAATCGAACCCGCGTCGGGTGATGCGACGATGAGTGACTTTGACATTTATGTATAGAATAACTTAGAGAATGTTGGTTAATTGAAATATATACAAGAGCAGAAAGAATGAGAAGATTTATGATTTTCGTATAAGTTAACATACCCTAGTAGAAATAAAAGCATTTTAAATGATGTTCAAAGTACTTTATGCGCAGTACTAATGATAAAAAATTATAATCCTGAAAAATGGCCAAAAAATTGGTCGGAAATCGCCAAATTTAATATAAATTTTTTTCGATTAAATTATAAAGTAGAATGTGGCCAAATATTCCTCAATTTATCTGAACCTGAATTATTAAAGTTTTTAACCCTCATTCTTCCATCTTTTAATTTGAGATTTACAATTACATAAAACAATGTGTGAGTCAAGCTTAAAAAGCAGCAGTAAACGTGTACAAAAGCTTCGGTACGTAAAAATGTATAATAAGCGTTTCATATTCATATTCATATTCCATATCCATGCATGGGCATTTTACCCAAACCAGAAAACTGGGGTAACATTACTTTAAAAAACGTTACATTTAGGCATGGTAGTTGGCTAGAGATTTGGCCAATATTTGGCCACCTGTCTAGTGGAATAGGCCAATTTCTGTTCAAAAAATGGAATTAAACTCAACAGGGATACTTACTTAATAATAAATGAATAACAGCCATGTTATATAACAGTGTTTTTGTTAATTCATAGTCGTTTCAGTTACTTATTTTATGTAATCCTTCTCAAGGCAAGTGAGTAAATTAATAAGTAAATTATCGTTAAAATAAATAACCGAAAAGTCGACGAAATTGTAAAATAAACTCTAGTACATTTGTTATTCGAAAACAAATTAAACCAAGCATCGTTTGTCAAAATAAAAATTACAAAAACGCATTTTAAATACAAATTAAGCTCTTTCCAACTAAATCGGTCAGAGAATAATTTCGTCCAAGTTTAATGACCGTCGTTTCTAATATACTTAACAGTTTAATTAAGGACTGCAAAATTTCGTTAAATAAACAACGGTGTACACTTATCTGCACGGCCGCTCCTAATGAAAGTGTCACGCTTTGCTACTAAAGATTTGTTGACAAACGTTCAAGTACTCCAGGAAACAATAGACCTTTCGCATGCATCGACCCGCATGTAAATTAGAACTATACTGTCTTTCGTCTGCATCCTTAATGCAATAAAGCAAGGAGTACACGCTCGAGTGAAAGACTGAAGGGAAAGACAAGCATAACAAAGATTTAGATTTAGATTTAGATTCGGACTCGGGTTTAAATCTGAAATTGAATAATTATTATGAAGAAGTTTTCGGTCTTATTATGTATGCACGATCGATGTGTATATTGTTTCAATTGCATGCAAGTTCGTTCAATCCTTGATGAATTTTTAATTAGCAATTAAATGCTAATGGTCTCATGTAAGGCAGATTAGACAGTTATTGAACCTTGTAAGCTTATCCCTTGATCCTCTATTGTGAATTGCGGTTAAATAATTGATAGGCTTACCCCTGGTCATTCTCTGAGGAAATAATAAGAGAAATCCGTATTCTACAATTTATTATCATAATGTTTATTCCCTAAATTTTTATGAAAATAGATTTTTCGATTTTTCGATTTGAGCTTTAAAAGCCTAATTGCGGCAGGTCCCAGGTTTGTACATGATGGACTCGCCAGTGAGACTGCGCATGCGCACCGTCATCAAATCTTGAAACCGTTATTGACACCCTTGAACTTATATATCGATCACTCACACTCGTAATGTTCACAATTATTTGACTGAACTCTAGGCACAAATGGATTTAATTACACTTAACTTTCTAATACAAGTCTAGAGGTATTATTCGTAACGTTTATAACTCATGCTTATCTTAGCCAGATAAATGAAATTTTCGAGGTAAACAAGCAACGAGCTTTCATCCCTATTACAAGCACGTGAGGTCAGTCTGGTTCGCCGGAAATTTGCATATTGTAGTGGCGATTCTGAGCATTAATGTAAGCGTAAAATAATACAGAAAGCAAATGAAGTCATTCCGTAATCCAAGCCCGCGTCGACGTAAATTTTAAAGTAACGGTCAAAGTTTAATTCGTAAACGAAACCGCTTTATATATTCCTTATTAAACCATAGACTTCGTATATAATAAGCCGAAGCATACGTCGCTCATAAAGCCGCTGGCGGCGAAAGTCTCGGTACCGAGCAAGCACAATATTCCCCGGCCGAAAACAGATTAACCTTCCGCGTTAGCCGGAGCGTCCGCGTCGGTCTCAAAATGAATACCTACTAGACAAAGCTTGCAGGCTTGCGCTGCCTTATTGAATGCGAGCGAGGGAGCGAAGCAGCGAGGGCCGGTCGAATGAGGCGGAAAACGGGAGATACTACGAGGGAGAACTTGGCTTCCGGGCCAGATGTATTTATGGCCGAGCTGTAGCCGGCAGGCTCCATTGTCGGGGCAATTTATCATAAGTCCCGCGCTCGGACGCGCGTATACGTGGATGCGTGCCGCTTGCTTGCTTGCGCGCGCGCGTCGGCCTCGTCGTGGCGGATGCGTTACAGTCTTACAGACCGCTGCCGGGCAATGTTCTTGAGCCCGAGTTCCGAGGTGCGTTTGCGCTTCTGGCTGTGTACGTTGTTTTGAATGCTGCTACCGATGCGATTCAACGCTCCTGCACGTAGATATTCGAGCTTTCTCTTATGTCAACCTCGTGCTTTCTCTAATGTCTTGACGGCCCTGTTGGAAGTTTTCACTAGTATTTGGTCAATTTTTAACTTGAATTGTTTGTAGATTTCCAACGGGGGGTTAGATCAGAAAATAGAATTTGTACTGAATGCACATTTTTTGAAAAATTTAGAATTTATAAACAAACTTTAAACTATTGTTTCATTTTGCAATATACTTCTTTAGTTCCCCTTTATTTTCCGACGTTTTACTTTTTAGAAAATTTGAACAAAGATTAGTATTTTTTTTTCATTTCTTTTAATTGATCCATTTAACGATATGATTTTCAATCAATTTTTACCTAGCATCTTGTCAATATTTATAAGCATATACGATAGACAATAGCTCCATTTTTCACTGTATATCAATTCTTCCGACACGAAAGCCAGATGCGCACTTAGATAGAAATTTCCTGAACTGTCAGTGCGGCTAACTTAGTTAGCCGGCAGATGCCCTACCTGATCGAGTTAGGATTCATTAACGTTCGCAGTTGCGAGCAAGGGAGATGCAATAAAGCCCGCCATTCGAATATCCCACGTCAAGGATCTTCGAGAGGATGCTCAACTTGCACAACTTCGAGAGGTATCAAGGGGGAATCGGATTAATAATGCATGCTTTTTGTTAATTTTCCCGCTCTAGAAGCTCGGCTTTGTCTGAACTCGAGAACGCTAACTTAATTCGCCGAATGAAGAATTGAAAATCGATCGCTTCGTGCGTGGAACCTCCTTTCCATAATTTCATCACGTGAAAATTGCAATTTATATACTTACAACGTGCGTTTTGTATTAAAAATAGCCTGTTACATTAGTTACAATTAAACATATAAGGTAACGAATATATTATTTATTTAATGAAACTTTTTAAAAGATAATTTAAAAGAGTCACTTAATTTAATGGGGTAATAATCCCTTAATGATGCACATTGGCAAATTCATAAGTGAATGCGATGTACTTTCAATACACGCAAAATCCATGTAGCAAAATCCATATACCAAAATATATTGAAATCCATAGACTCTAATTTACACGGGGAGAAATTACGCACTCGAAATTACCGTAATACTCGATGAAATCCAGAAGGATAAAATCCTCTGAAAAAGCAATCTTGATTAGTGCAGGCATTCATGAAACTTCGGCAAGCAGAGGCAGTAAAGAAAAATCGCTGGAACACCAAACAATAAAGCGCGCATTTCGCGAATGATCACGCTCTTTCTGCCCCACCCCCCTCCCCTCCCCCCTTGAACTGACTCTGTCCCGTAGGTCGTAAAGTCCCTACGGTATGTTTGTTCCCTTTCCTCATCCTTTTACGAGCCGCATGCGCGTGGCAAAAGTAAGAGGTAGCGCGCAGCGTCGCCCCGCGTTGTATATCCGCTGCTTTTTACGTCCGTCGCATGTGCGTTCGATTCCGCGGCACTGCATTGCGGGGAAAGCGCTTCACTAACCGGCGCGCTGCGCGGAATTTCATCTACCGGATCATCGTTCCTCGGAATACTGCGGGTAATGATGCGTTTTTTTCAAGTTGGATCCGGGAGAGGCGGAGGGAACGTAAAAGTAAGAATAAGACTTTGATTTGAAAAAGTTTTAATTGACAGTGACTCTAAGTATTGTTAGAAAAATAGCTTTTAGTCGTTTGAAAGTGATTAAAGTGTGTTAATTTTCGTGAATCTTTACTTTCTTATACAACGATGTTTATTATGTAAAGTAATCAGCTGAAATAAATCCCGCCGATAGAAATTGTTATTTTTTTCAATCAATAGCTAATAAAACTTGATTATTAATCATCAAGCCTTCGGCAATAACTAAATAATAAGCATCCCGAGCAATGACATTCATGCGTGCTTCAAAATTCGGTAAACTTTTCAGCCTTGCATTTTATCAAGTCTGTGTGCCAATGGCACTTAATATATTTATCGCGAGAGCAAAGCCCTAAATATAGAAAATGTACGAGGCTTCCGTTTACCGCAAAAACAATATCCGACCAATAAATATAATTGTTCTGCCGCGGGAATAGTCAGTACGTGCGGTTGCGCATAATTTGCATACGTCATTTTCGTTCAGGCAAAATAAATCAAGCCCAACGGAAGTACGTATTGTTGCGACGTGAGGCGCACCGAATACAAGAGTAGCACTCGAATTTGAAATTCGAATTTTGTCGGCTGCGTTGTTCAACAGGGTTAAGGCTTTTTCTTTCGGTCTGAATGTGACTTTGTTATTTCCACCAAATCCTGCGCTGGCTTTTGTAGTTGATAAACTAAATAATATAAAGTAATATTATTATATTATAAATATCCAAAAAAATATCTTCAAATTTAATGAGATAAAAAAATTGAAGAGTACACTGATTGAAATTTTAAAATCGGTATAATTAAATATCTACAAATTTTGAATGATTTCGTCGAATTCAACATACATCTATATTCAGGGTGGAGTTAGTTTCAACAGTGAAGTATTTAAGACTTTCGCAGAAAGGTAAATCAACAGATAATTCATAAACATTTAGTATCCATTATCAACAACGATTCTCGTAACTGCAGACGATTTATGATGAGCATAAAATTCGTAAATAACATTTTAGTTAGAACCTCTTAATTGCGCATAAAATAACCCTTCAAAATAATTTTTCACGTGCCTATTACGCGTAAAAAACATAAAATTTATTTTGTCAATACATAAACAAAATACATTACAACATGGACGTACAGTAAAGGAGGCGATTTTATCATCCTTTAACACATGTAAGAAAATTATCTAAAAAATTCATGAAATATCTAAAAAAATTTTTAGCTGGCTCGGAGAACGGATAAAAAAAACTGTATATAAAAGAGAAAAATATTTCGTCAAAGTCCTGCCCTCAAAGATGGCCTTTACTCGCTGCATCGCTCTTTATATAAACATCGACCGCAGAATATCAATGAGCAAAAAATGGGCTTTCTTCAAAGAGCTTAGTTAAAAAAGTTATACCAGATTATTGTTTTTTTTTACATTAAAATATGAATACCTTATTAGGTGGATTCAAGCAAACGTTGGAAAACAGTTTTATAATATATGATAAAGCCGCTGGTACATTTTTTAATTTATTAAAATACTTTTAAATTAAAATTAAATTATCGTATAATATATATCCTAGTTTGCGCGAACACCTAACATTGCTTTGTCAGATCTACGGACAGAATTCGGATGTTAAACATACAGCCTACACACACGATTGCAGAACAGCTAATCGCGATGAAGCTGCGGCAGAGGGTAAAGCCCTGTCTTGCGGATAGTCGACGTCCGAGCACAACATCCGAGTTCAGTGAATATCTATGATCCGGAAAACTTTTAGAACAAAAAAACTAATAACGCACAAAATAATTATTATGCAATTAAAGGGTCTTACAGAAAGTTAATTAGTTTTAAAATTAAATTTTAATCAAGTCTAATCTAGTCCTTTTAACCTCGTAATTGATTTAATGTTAATTCTGCGTCACTTTAAATCTTAATTTCTTCAAAATATATTATTCAACAACGATGAAGCAAAGGCTATATTGATGGTTCATGCATTAGTTTTTGAGCATTACTCTTACATATTCTGTAAAATTAAAAATCAACTTCAAAACATTTATTAAGTATTTCATAAGAATTAACCCTTTAAAGAAAAAAGGTACTACCGGTGTGCCATTTAATGTTTGCCGCTCAGAACGGCCATGCAATAAAAAAAAGGTCCTTTACTCGATACTCCATTGGCAGACGAACCGCTACGTTGAAATTGAAAAAAAAAACCTCACTCGCCGTGATCTGACCTGAGTGAAAAATTCGATTAGTCGCATTGTCGATGCGTCAACGCGCGCGACTCCAGTGCTACCAAATTTTCGGAGAGGCGCAGGTGCGCGAACCCGGCAATCCATTTACCGTGGCGCAGTTCTTCAAATCCCCTTGCATTTTGCGCTCTCAATGATCTGGACAAATGGATCGGCGCGCCAGGTGCACAAATCTCACTCCGCCCCCCGTCGCTGCTCGATCGAGTTAGGCCAAAAAGAAAACTCGGCCCTGCCAATAATAGCAATCTAACATTAGTTTTACACCGAAATGCAGCAGAAAGCTTTGTTTCCGTGATGTTCGTCTCTTACACTTTACTTCCTCAATGGTTTTAAGCATTTTCATTTGAAAATAACCTTCTCTTTGAAAACTATTCAGTTTAACGTGTTTTTTTATACAAATAAGTATTTTTACGACTAGTTTGGGTTATCATTGATTCTCTCTCGGAATGGAGAAGACAAATCAAATGCGTTTTAATGGGCTTTTTTGAAAAGGACGAGAGTTTAATAGAAAATAGAAGAATTATTTCTGAGTTTATTACTTTATAATGAGTGCTTTTCATAATTTCCAATTAAATTTCAATATTAAAAGGTGATGATTCATAATAAATTCACCGTAGATTACCATTTTTACGGAATTTTTCTTTAAGTTTATATTATAAGTTTGCTTTTGTAAAGCATAAATACATTCTTTTAGAAGAGATCGAATCTTCAAAGGCTTTCTCATACAATAAAAGAGAAATGACTAAAACAAAAATTCAATTCCCCAGAGCAATACTTATTAAGCAATTTAACAAATCGTAAATTTATAAATTCACATAATAAAGCAGCAAAGCTTGCGAATGAATTTCAGTCGAAGGAAAATATCATCTCGCCCAGAAGAGGAGTCAGAGCGTAAGATCCAAAGACAGCGAAAACTAGAACCGGAATCCCTCTGCGGCAGTCCTCCGGAATCTCTATTAGATTTCCTTCTCTTTCTGACCAAAAAGAAGAGGGCGAAATCTCGCGAAAGCTCAAGCGCTGATATCAAAGCATGAGATCTTCGGTGGGAAGGGGAGTTTTCACAGCTGTGCAAGTTCACCCCTCTGGGAGAGAAAAAAAGTTCCTGGTTTCCCGAAGCGACGAGAGCTCGAGGAAGAGAAAGAGAGATGCTAGATAGGATTGGAGATAACAATAATTTTTCAATTTTCGCCAAAGCGATAGGAAGAGAGGTACGCGGCGCGAGTTCGACAGTCGTAATTACATTCGAAATTGAAAAACTAAGAGTAAAGGCGAACGCTGGTTCGTTTGAATCTTAATTATAGTCTTCCATTAAGTTATGAAATTAAAGTGAGATAAGCCGTCCAGAAAAATTATAAACTTCTATAATATCTACTATACTTCTATAATATGTACTATAACGATCTATGAATCTTAGCATCTTATATTTGATGTGAAAAAAACTCTGCTAGTAATTTTATGGAAAAACAAGATTTTTTTCATGTTTTTAGCCAAAATAGCTAAATAAAAAAAAGATACATTATCGTTTTATAATTTATCAAATTATACTTCACTTAGAGCTTTCCGGCGTCCAACGAAATTGAAAAACTGTATACTGCATAAATGACAAAGTGTAAGATCGCAAGACGAGCTAAGCAAAGTAAGCATCTTAAGATGTCTGCAAGTTATTATCAAGCTCGCATCTAAGTTCACCCCACCTTGGACATCCATCCCCCAGTATCTTTAGATTCAAGTCTCGCCTTCTTTCTCCCTCTTAGAGAGTTTCTCTCGCGTGCGATCGGATAACTGATGACCCGGCAGCAACGTCACGGACGAAGTGCATAAAAAGTCCTCCGCGACAAGTTTCCCCATAACCGTTGCTCACTCCTTACGGAAAGGAAAAGCCTCTTTCCTGTCTATACATATTTCAAGCACATGGAGGTGGGAAAAACGCGCACTTTGTTTTACTCGACGACTAATGGTTCTATACTGCCCCTGACTGTACACTTGTCGGCAAGAATTTTCGCGTGACTGTAATACACTGGAGAAATGATTGGTGTCGGATGCCGCACGATGTCTTGTACAAAAACTTATAAGTTTAACTTCCGAGTTCTTTCTTTCCCAGGTTTTCTTCAGTTTAATTTGAAGTTTTTTCGGCGGCAATCAACGAGTCAATATTGATGATATGTCAGAAATACTCTAAAAATATTTAGAATTAATCAAAAACTTATATTACTTCAGTAAAACCTCATTTTTAACATGAGAAGAGTATTTGTGCTGAATATTCGAGATTATAAAATAATTCCATTTCGTAAACGAAGCAGTGAGTCAGAATGAATTCCTTCAATTTCGTAATAAAGACGAGATGATTGAAGTTTGCGATTTAATACATCTATCTGTACCGTCGCACGTATAAGTAGAAACATACCGAATGTGATCAGACATAACGTGACATAGAGATACGGCCACGTAAAAAAGTGAAATTTCACCACATTTTTCTTAATCTTCCTCCCACCAACAGACTCCATGTGTTTGTTTTAAATTCATAATTTTTTTAGCTTTTTATAATGGAAAAGTTTTCCTCACTTGATCATAAATGTTCCGAATTTATCAGCATTATTACATTACAAAAACCTATAAATTAAATATCATTTTCCGAAAATTAATAAACGTTGAAGCATTCTAATATTAATTGGTAACTAGCAAAAATACCTCCCTCGCCAACGCTCGGTCGGTAGAAATATTTGTAAAAACTGAAATTTGTGAACAGAATAATAAATAATAATTTAGATAGTAAATTTTTTATTTCAACGGTTTTAAGCTTAAAATGGATTTTTTAAATATTTCTTTGTCAAATCTTTCTATTCACTTCTCGGTCACTTCCGGGTCACTTTCTATTCACTTCCAG